>JAINVK010001439.1:0-265194 GCA_030068075.1 Paguma larvata
CACACCCTCACTCTGTCCTCGCCACCGGCCCAGGAGAGCAGTTGTGCTGTGTGCAGGCCGCCAAGGCCAGGGCCCAGGTCTCGGAGCGGCCACAGGCAGGGACTGGCCGGCACCACAGCCAGCTCGTTGGCCGTGAGCACCAGGGGACACGGGAGGCCTAGGCTCCCATCGGCCCTGCCCCACCTTGATGTGTGACCCCAGCAGGTCACTCACACTCCAGGGCCCCGTCCTCTCAACTGGCACGTGGGGTCCAGAGCAGTGTGCCAAGCTCCTTGGCCACCATCCCCAGCTCACAGATGAGCAAGTTGAGGCCCAGAGGGTCAAGAGCCTCCCCCCCCCCCCCCCCGTCACCAGCTCCTGGACCGCAGAACTGAACAGACCCTTGGACCTTGGAACCCTGGGGCCTCAGGCAGGGGCTGTGCTGACAGGGTCTTTCTGTGTCCCCAGAGCCCACTAAACCACCCTCTGGACCCGGGCGGGTGCGGGACTATGGCGGCCTCCCAGATGCCAGCTGCACCAGCGAGGGGGCTGGACTCCTGTGCCCTGCGGGCCCTGTCCCCCGCCCAGGCTCTCTCGGGGCCAACCCCTGCTCGCCAGCCACTACTGGACCCAACGGTGTGGGGTCTGGACCCTGCCATACCCCAGCCACCGGGCCCCCCAGCCAGCCCCCAGCTGCCCTGTCCCCCAACCACACCCCTGCTGCCTGCCACACCCCCGCCCCATTGCCCCCCCCAGTTGCCCGGTCCCCCCACCCTGTACAGGCTCACCATGTTCATGATGGTCAGCACGTAGCTCTCGACCTGCGGCTGCCCGTGGTACTCCACCATCTTGGTGTCCGCGACCACCAGGGTCTCCACCCACTTCTCCCTGCTGACCGAGCGCTGATGCAGACGCCTTGGGCGCTGCCGCCGCCACTGCTGCCGCTGCTCCCAGCGCTCTCGCCGGGCCTCCGGCTCCGCGGACGCTGTGGGCCCCGGGCGGGGTGGGGGTTAGCTGCCGGCAGGCTGGCCCCGGCCTCTCGTCTCCAGGGCCCCTGCTCAGCGCTGGGATCAGACGCGAGCGGCCTGGACTCCCACCGCGGCTCTGCCCCGGACCTGTGCTGTATGACCCTGCCCCGGTCACTTCCCTTCTCTGACCCTGAGCACCCCGACTACAAACAGGAATCAGCCAAACAGCCCCAGAAGCTGACCTTGGGGGGCAGTGAAACGGTGGACATGAACACAGCAAGGCAGCTCCTGGGCCCCCATCCCTGGAGTGGGGCGGGTGCACCCCAGCACACAGGGACCCCAGGGCCCAGCCCCCTGCCTGGGAGGCCCACTCCGCTGTCCCAGGCTGTCCCGGATCAGAAGAGACAGCACATCTACGAAGCCAGGAAGACCAAGGCCCAGAAGCAGAACTCTGGACGTCTGTTCCAACCAACGGGGCCCCTGAGCCGTGGCACTTACGAGGCTGGCATGCGGGCCAAGCAGTCCCCAGACCCGGCAGCCCATGGTGGGTGGGTCATTACCTGGACTGGCCAGCACTGTGGCCGCTTTGAAGAAGAGGGGACGGACCTAGGTCCCCGGGGACAGGGATCAGTACTCTGGGCGGGGACCAACATGGGGAAGGGAGGGAGGTTCCCCTCGAGCCGCCCTGGTGGGCCTGGCCACCGAAGAGTTTCGGCTGCCGCAGGCGGCGGGTGAGGAGGTGGTGAGAGGGGTCGGCTCAGGGCATTGGCGGGGGCAGGCCCGACAGGCGGAGGCCTCAGGCCCGTGGCACATTTGGAAGGCACAGGCTACGGTGATATGTCTGTCAGCCTGTGTGCGTCCCTTTGGTCCAAGGGGAGGTGGGCATGGGGATACCGAGAGAGGCTTCTGGAAAGGAGCTTGATGCCTCCAGGCCCACCCCCTTCCCCAGAGCAGGCGAGGACCATACCCGGTACCCCACAGGGGCCTGGAGCTCCGGAGTCCCCCAGCTCCGCCCCCGCCTCCGGGGCCTGGCGCTTGTATACCACGTGGGGCTGGGCGTGGCCAGGCCGGGCGGGCACCCCCTCCAGGGGCTCGATGAAGTAGTCCTCGTTGGAGAGCCGGAACACACCTGTCTGGGGAAGGGGCACAGGCTCACACAGAGAGGTTAGCACGGGCGCTCTGCCCACGGGGCCCTGAGCCCCACCTCTCCCCCCACCCGGTTAGGAGGAATGGGGGCACGCTAAATCTAAGACGGCACTTTCCACACCATCCGGGAAGGCCCTGTGTGGGCACCCCAGCCACTTCCATCTTCCCTGAGTGCCACCATCCTGTCGTCCCACAGCTGGCCTGCATCCCAACTCCCGCAGGCGACGAATCACTCCAAGCGCCGCTTTCCCCGCACCCAGGCCACGGAGATGCTCGCGGTCACCAGGACATCCTACGCCCTGGTCCCAGGGCCCATCGGAGAAGGGAAGCCGGCAGGCATGTCTCGGGCACATCCGCCGGCACTCGGAGAGGTCGGAAGAGGGAGGGGCTTTGGGAAGTGTCTCTGGGCAGCCCGCCACCTCCTGGAGAAGCTCAGGGCTCTGTCGGGGAAGAGGGTTCCACCTCCCCTGCAGCTCCCTGCCCCTTGGGCTGTGCAGGGTCGAGAGCCCGGGGTGCCAGAGAGCTTATCCCCAGCTAGAAGGGCGGGAGGCCCGGTGTGATGGTGGACTCCGGCACCGGGCGGCCCTGGGCCAGTGCCCCTCCGCGCCTGCTTCCTCATCTGGCGATGGGGAGGGACACCCACATGTACAGCTGCAACGGATCCAGCAAGATTAACGAGAAAGAGCGGGCACGGGCTCGCTAGGGTCTGATGTCAGGCAGCTGTCGTGCGGGCTCTCATTAGGCCGTCCTGCTACCGCCCGTGCCTCCTCCCGAGCAGTCTCAGCTGAGGGCCCTCCCGGGGTACAGGCATGCCCACCCCCACTTGGGGGAGGGCACAGCCCATCACCTAATCTGGAGCACTAAGGATCCCTGTGCACCATGGCCGAGGGAGGCAACCACCGCCGCAGGCAGTAGCCAGCACCACTGTCCACCCAAAGGCCTGCTCTGCGGGGGGAGGGGGGGGACTGCCTGTCCTGGAGAGGCACGGCCTAAAGGGCTCTGTGGGGGAACACAGTCATAACTGGCGCGGCCAAGGAACAAAGAGCGCGCGGTTCTAGGAGCTACCTGGTCTACACAGGGATTCTCCAAGTCGGCTCTCTGCACCTACAGAAAAGTTGGCCTCGGACACGCACCCCCACCCTACCAGGCTCTGTTCTAACAAGGCCTGCGCGCACTCTGGCTCCGTTAAGTTTAAGCCCCGCCGAAGGACAGGCCGGGACTGCGCGCTCACTCACCAGCCCGTCGCAGGCGCTGATGGCCGCCAGGCCGCCCTCCAGCTCGGGGTCCTGCACCTCGCCGAGTAGGTGGCAGGCGGGCGCGCGGGCGCGGATGTGCGTGCGCCCCAGGCCGCCGCGCCGCCGCGTCTCGCTCACGAAGCCGGGCGCCAGCAGGTGCGCGTTGGCGGTCAGGTTGAAGCGCAGCTCGCGCCCGCGGTACTGCAGCTCGTAGAAGGCGGGCGTGGCGCGGCGCGCGGACACGTCCCGCTTGCGCAGCGCACGCGGCCACAGCTCGTAGGACACGAAGGCGCCGCCCGCGTCCACGCGCACCGGGTGCACCACGTCCAGCGCCGCGCGGCCGTCGGCGCCGCGCCCTGCGGGGAGAAAACCGGCCGCGATCGTGGTTCAGGGGGCCGCCTCGCAGCTGAACCTCACCTGCCCGGCCCGCTCCTCCACTGGGGTCACCGCGATGACCTCCTGCGAACCCCTTGCCCCTGGTTCGCGAGCGGCGCAGCACCCCGAGGGAGGCCCGCCTCCGCCTCAAACCCTGCAGTGGCCGCGTCTCCGAAAAACGCAGAGCACTGGCAAGGGCCGGTGAGGCCCGGGCCAAGGTCACTCCTCAGTCTCACCTGGGCTACACCTGCCTCCCCGCACGGAGTCACACCTGGCCCACCTCCCGATGCCCCACTGCCGCCCCCTCCGGATGGAACCCGGGTCCTGCAGCAAGACAAAGCCCCACCTTCAGGTCCCGGCTCACAGGTCTCACTGCCGCCTCCCCTGATGACTTTATTTTACAATGGCAACTCCCGGCCCCCTCTGTCCCTGATTTTTTTTTCTTTTCGCTACAGCACACAGGACATACCATTTACCTTATCATTTCAGTTATTTTTTGGTCTCTGCCTATTTTCTCCCAATGCAAACTCCAGGAAGACAAGAATCTCTATAGTTTTCATCTGTCAAAGACTTTAGGGGCCAAGAGTGTCCTAGGACTCTGAGCAGTTAAGACTTAGCTTCTCAGTGCGTGAGTGAAGCTGTAGAATGGGGGTAAGAACCACTCGCGCCCTTAGGGCTGTCGGGAGGGATAGTGATTTGAACCCTCCACACAGCAGGGCCTGCCCCGCTGACCGCTCCTGCCGGCAATTATGATTATGGGGGATTGTATAGCCTGGTGGACTTTAAAACGCCCTCAGGTGCCTGAGGGCTCTCCACGTCCCTCCAGGCCTCCTGCGACAGAGAGACAGAGGGAGACCACCCAGGTGGGTGGCCCCCACTTCAGCAGAGCGGCTCCGATTCATTCGAAGAGAAGGTTCCAGACCTGGAAGACATCTGCACACCTTAGCAGAATCCCTGTCGCTGTGTCCTCAGGTTTCCCGCTAACACCAGAGTCCCAGCCTTTTTTGCCACGGGCCCCTTCTCAGCACGTTTTCGAATGCACAAGGTGCAAATGAGAGCTGAGAAAACCGATTCTATCGAAACACAGTTATGAAAATAATTTGAGAAGTGGGATCTAGAATTAGATCCTTTGTGAACACATTAAACGAGATCTAAGGGCAACTTTACCGTGATTTTGAAGTGATGAGTGCCAACTTATCTCAAAATACCTGCAACTATAACGAGAGACAGATATTTTGGATTTTTGCCTCGGTAACCCAATCACAGGTGCTGCTACTGCCATTGTACTTTGAAGCTAATAATATCATAACGGAAGGAAAGGCAAACTGAGGTTAAACAAACGTGACGACATAGTATCTTCCCATCCAAGTTTGTGGACCCTTTCAGTTCTGCCCATGTCCGTGGGGCTGCGGGCTCCAGACTAGGACGCCCGCGGTAAAGTCTCCAGGCTGCTTCTGAAGAAGGCGGAGGGAGGTTCAGAGAAGGGCACAACAGGCCGTCAGCCACACAGCCAGAGTCACGAGTGGAGTCTGGGCTCCAGGTCTCCCAGAGGGCTTCAGTCTCTTCAGGGACACTGTTCCACATTCTCCGCGGTCTGTCTCCTCCTGGGCCTGTCTCCCCGTCGCTAACACGGAGGAGCTGCACTTCAGCAAGTTGTTCAGACTCCTTCAGCTACCAGACCTGGTCTTCAAGAGAGATCTCGCGTGTACGCGCGCACACACAGCAGGGCGGCGCCGTGGCGGCCGGGGGGCAGGGACGCTGGGCCTGACGCGCTGTCCTCTTTTCGCGCTCTGCGGTCTCCGGGCTCCAGGGAACAGTCGGGAAACTGGCCCACCTGATGTTTCTCTCAGCCCTATGTCCTGCCCTGGCCAACCGGGCGCAAGCCCAGCTCCCCGGGGTCCCGGCTCCTGACGACAAGGACAGTCGGGCCACAGGCGTGCCCGGGCACCCTGCAGGTGTCCCACCAGGGCTCCCTCCGTGGCTGCCAGGAAGCCCAGCCCAGAGCCGCAGCCCTGCCAGGCTGCAGCCACCCTCTCCCCTGTGCCCCGCACACCCCAGCACTGTGCCCTCGCGGAGGACGCGCCCCCCGCCCAGAACCGCCTGGCGGCCGGCCCTCACGGTGCAGCCCAAGGGCGCGTTCTCAGGCGAGAGGCGGACGCACCGGGTGACCCCGTGTGCTTCTGGGCAAATCTTCCCTGCCTGAGTCTCTGGAGGACACTGGTCGCGGATTTTCCACAGTCCTCGGGTGAGAATGTGTCGGACACGAATTCCCAGGCCCCATCCCAGACTCACTGAATCAGCGTCTCCAGGAAATGGGACTAGGAAGCTGGGTTTTCACCCAGAGCCTCAGGGGACCGCGATGGCCAGGAAGTGAGACGATTCTGCACGGGGCGCGCCCCTGGCCGAACGGCAGCCATACCTGCAGGGCTCTGAGAGGCGGAAGAGGGCAGAGGCTCGGGACGGGCCGAGATCAAGGCCGAAGCCGAGGCCCAGGGCTCGGGGCCCCTCCATCTGTATTTTCTGCATTTTCCCGAGCCTTCCAGGGGCTCTGATGTAATCATCTGGGAGGCTGACCTTTGGAAGCCAGGGGGCGCACGGTTGGAGGAGGGAGACTCCTCTGACGTCCCAGTGAGGCCCTTTGGGATTACAGCTTCACGACCAGCGCCCGCGCCCTCGTCTCCTGTCGGTTCATTGATCCTGTTTGGTCACTTTGGCTCACACAGATATTGGAAATATTTCATCAGTTGCCTATGTTTAAAAATTACGATATTGGACAAAAATTTCAATTTTCAGCTTTCAGCCTTCTCATCCATCCCCGTCAAGCCTAAATTCTCAGGCTGGAGTCGAGCAGGGAGCCCCCCTGGGAGAGGGCCCGTGCCCCCCACCGGCCTGCCCCATGGCCCCCTATCGTGTCCCCAATTGTAAAATAGGTTGCCCTCTGACCTCAAAGTTATGCTGTCTTTCAAGGACCAAAGAACTGAATTTCTAAAACTGGGGAAACGAGAGCTAGCCCGCCCGCCATGCTGGCTCACTTGCCCCAGTGCGTGGCACGTGGGGTGTGATCGCCAGCTGCTAGTTGTGAGGGAGCGTTAGGTGCTCCGAAGCCCAGGAAAATGCATAGGACACCGTCCTTCCCCTCAAAACAGAAACACGCTAGAGGGCACTGATGTCCTCGCCCCTGGCCCTGTGCTGAGAGGACCCCAGACGGGGGTGGGGACGCCACGTGGGCAGATGGAGAGAAGCCTCGTCGGAGAGGGCAATGTATGCGGTGGACACGTGGAGGGTGGTGGCAGTGGCTGCCGTGTGACGGACCCGAGAGGACAGGCTGCCGCGGGTGCGGGCAACACAAGACGGTAAGCTTGGCCACGCATGCGTTTCGTGAAAATTCGTGCCTGGTCAAGAATGTGGCTTTGAACACAGAAAGGTTCCGGTCCCAGGCCGGCCGCTCAGTGGCTGCGTGGTCTGGGCAGCCACCCGCTGCTGAGCCTGGGCTTGCTCACCGGCACGGAGACTCCAGGTCGGGGAATGGAAGCAGGGCCACGGGACAAACGGGGGCAATAAGACAGCTACATCCCAAGGTCTGAAGCAGCTCCCGGGCTTGGGCAGTCACGGCCACGGCCGATGAAGAGGGGCCGGAGGTGAGGGCGTGCGGTGCGGCCGGCCCGATGCACTCACTGCCCTGAGGAACCGCAGCCCCCGGCGCACCCGCAGCCTCCGAAGCGTCTGCAGCACATCGGGCGCGATGGGGACAGATGGCCCCAAGATCTCAAAACAAGCGTCCCTGGGGAGGGATCTGTGCCCCGGCTATGTGCAGTCCCATCAAGAATCCCTGCTCGAGACCCCAGGCAAACGCTGCAAGGCATTAAAGGGCAGGTGGGGGCACGGGCGCAGGGCAAGGCGATGGGTGCGGGCGCTGTGCAGCAAGAGAGCCAGGGTTCACGGCCAAGTCCCTTCTGCCAGGTCAGGAGCTCTGTTCTGGGTGTTAAATCCTTTGAATATCATCCCTAGGTGACAGAACTGTCACTTTGCAGCTTCTACCCTAGAAATGCCAACGTGGTGTTTACCCGTCACCTCTGTATCAAGAACCAGTTACAGTCCAGCCCTTCAAATGACCTGACCCCAAGCTCATGCCAAAGGTAAAAAATAACCAGGGTGTGTGTGTGTGTGTGTGTGTGTGTACGCGCGTGCGTGCCTGTGTGTGTGGGAGACAGATGCCGGCCTCCTTAGGTCTGCCTGCGTGTGCCCGGCATGCACACGTCTACACGCACACACGGCTCACGTGTGCAATTCAGCGTTTCGGTGGGGACGTTACCAGGCCCCAGTCTAGCAACCCCAACAAATCCCTTGATTTGTCACAGGAGAAAAAGTCGGGATACACTTTCCTAGAAGGGTGCCCAAGACATGCCCTTTTGGTCTCAGAGAAGGTAGTGTTCAGTGGGTGGAGCCCCTGGTCTAGCACTTCTGGGCAGCCCAGGGCTCGGGCACCCGGAGTGGGGGCAGAATGCGGAGGCCCCCTGCTATGTACCGGTAGGGTCCCCAGGATAGACATTCCACGCCGGGGCGGGGGGGCACATTGGATGGGAGAAGGTCCCTGCCCTGTGTCCACTCCCAAATGGCAGGTGCAAACCACAGGGCCCACCAAGTTCTCCCCAGTCTTACTGGGTCTCTGTGGCATTAAGGAAAAATGACCACCACACGGTAGTCAGTCACTCCGCCCTCTGCTGAGCAGCTCATATCCAGCATCTCAGTCCCGGTAAGAAGCAGCTAAGGCAGATACCATCGTCCGCACTTAACTACAGGGGCAGGAGGCTGGCCAAGTTCACCCATGGGTCTGGCTTCCAGTGGAGTGGAGAGGGTTTTGACTCCCCATTCCTCCCACAGCTGCCGGGGAGCCTGGACCCAAGTTCCCTGGGGCAACCACTTCCAGCTGCCTCATCCCTATCACCTGGTCTGTCCCCATGCATCCCCGCTCTGGGCCAGGGGGAAAACAGGACTCACTCAGTAGCTAAGGGTCCCACCTGGCAGGCCACTCTCTTCTCTGAGCCTGTCCCACATTCTGTCACCTGCCTTCAGGGCTGTTGTAGGACTGATGAGAAATGAGACCTCACTAAATATTTGTTCCCTCTCCACTCCACTCACCTGCTGGTGGAGGGAACCTCCCTGAAACCCTGCTTTCAGGGGCTATTCCGCTCAACGGCTCCCCAAAACTTCCAAGATCTGATTTAAATGTCTGCTGTTACCCTCCCACCGGGAGGCTTTTCTGATCAGTCCCCGTATTGGGCAGGTGAGAGTCGGCCATCCCCAGCACCAAAGGCCCGAGCTGCCCACGCCCCGCCGCGGGGACGCCCCCAACCCCTGCAGCCCACCCGAGGTTCATCCATCCCCGGTCGCTCCGGGCTCTGGCCTCTTCTCCCCTACCAAGCCCCCCGACCGCTTGGCCCGCACGGCTCTCTCCCGGCTATCGGACCGGCCCCCATCAGACCAGGGCTCCCTGGGCACAGGGCCACGGGTCCCCTAGACCCTCGGCTCCTCAACTCCCAGGCCGGCTGCCTCGGACGCACCCGGAGCTCCGCGGCCGAGCAAGGATCTGGACTCTGGCCAGAGGCTTTTCGGAGGCAAGCCGGGCGGGGCAGGGAGAGCCGAGCCCAGGGCCGGGAGAGAAGCTCCCCTCCGCTGCGCCCGGGCGCCTGCACACTCGGGGGAAGGCAGGCAGGAAGTGCGGGGGGCGCGAGAGCCGGGCCCCCCGCGCCGCCGACCGCGCGCCCCGGCCCGCTGCATGCCGGCGGGCTGCTCTGCGGACCCAGCGCCGACGAGGCTCCACACCGAGTCCTCCGCGCGCGGACCAGACCCGGCGGGGGGGCCCGCGCCGTGCGCCCGAGGGCAGAGGGGCTTCCTCCCGGCACTGGCAGGGGACCGCCGGGTGTGCGGCCGCAGAGGGCGCCCGGCGGCGCGGCTTGGCCCCCCGACCCCACCCGTCCGGAGAACCGGGGCGCGCGGAGGAGGGGGGGCGCGGGGCCGGCTGGCGGGGAGGGGCGGCCACCCACCTGGTGCGGGTCCGGGGTCGCCGGGCGCCACCGCGCAGAGCAGCAGGAGCAGGGGGCGCAGCCACGGCGTGGGGCTGCGGGGGCTGCGGGCGCTGGGGCGGCGGGACATGGCCGGGGCGGGAGGCGCCGGGCGGGGTGGGGGGGGGGTCCCGCGCGCGCGCGCGCTCTGGTCCGTCCCGTCCGCTCACTGCCCGGTCCCGGTCCGGCTCAGGACATGCCGGGCCCGCGCGCCGCTCCCGCGTCGGGACCCGGCCTGCGGCAACAAAGGCTGCAGGGCCCGCCCCCTCGGCGGCGCAGGAGGCTCCAGGGACCGAGAGCCCGACGGCGAGAAGGAAAGAAAGAAAGAAAGAGGAGAGCGGAGCGAGGGAGGGCGGGAGGGGGCCGCGCGGCCGCCCGCCCTGCCCCTCCCGCGGCCACGCCCCTCCGGCCCGGCCCCGCCCCCGCCGCCTCGCGGGACCCGCCGGCCGCTGTTTGGGGGCGGGCCCGGGGCCGGACGCACGCGGCGCCCCCCGACGGCCCAGACCGCCCCGCCGGGCCGCGCGCGCCCTCTGGCGGCGGAGCTCAGTCGCGCCTCTTGCCCGGGACCCTCCAAGCCCCCTGAGAAGCTGGAATTTCCGGAACGTGTCTTCCCTGAACTGCGCTCCCTGTGCCCGGCAGGGCGGCCCCCCTACGAAGAGGGGTACGGAGGCCTTCCGGGGACCCCAAGGTGGACCCTGCTCCAAAACAGGCTCAGGAGAGAGGCCCGGCCGGTGGGCGGCGGGGCTGGTCCCGCAGCCCTAGTCTCCGGGCTCTCTCCCACACATCCGTTAGGTTAGCGCGGGGCACAGCACGGTACCCCTGAGCCTGGAGGCCGGCCAGCCGCAGGCACCGGCCCAGCCATCTGTCCTCGCTGGCCGCAGCCCTTCCTCGGGCAGGAGCCCGCTTCCAGGAACACTCCTGCCTTGCTAAACCTGGCCCTGCCCAGGGACCTCCTCGTGTTCCTGGGGACAGGCCGTGATCAGCTTCCCTCCCCTGACCAGCCCTGGCGAAGGCCCCTCCCCTCCGAGGCCCACACGCCTCCTCACCGCCCATCTCCCACTCACTGTCCCTCATTCCTGGAGGCTCCCTCTGGGCTCCTGCACCCTTAGCCCTGCTGTCCTCCAGGGGACCCCAGCAGCACGTGGCTTTGGCATCATTTCCCGTGACGTTTCATTCCACCTGTGCCACCAGCACCAGGGCCACAACCTAGGCTGTCGGTCCCGCCTGCCCCCCTCTGAAACCTGAGGATCGGATGCCTGACCTTCAGACAGGATCCGGCCTCTTTTCCACCCTCCCCAAACCCTCCCGATCACACTGTTTTCTTCCGGTGGTCCCTTGTCGCCTTCTTCCTCTTCCCACCCGCCAGGCCCCTCCAGACTTCACCTGCCTCCCTCCCAGCCACATGCACTGCTTGACCCCTGAACCCCTCAGCCACCTCCCATTTCCCCCCACACCTCCACACCCTGCCACACACACCTGGCCCCGTGCACCAGGCACCCTCGAAGTCCCCGGCCTCTGCGCACAGTGGGGCAGAAGGTCCCTCTGCCAGTGAGCTGCTCTGCGCCCTCCCCTCCTGCTTCCCCCAGGACCTTGCTCTAGGTGCCCCCCTTAGCTCCCCACAGCTCGTGACCTTCAATCTAAAGCATTCCAACTCTCCCTCCTTTGGAAGGCACGGGTAATACCCCTCCAGAGCCGGGGTGCCCTCTGCTCCCCTTCCCACTTCTCCAGGGGTAGCTAGACTTCTCCCTGCTGGTCCCCAGGCTCACCCCTCCTGCAGCCTCCATTCCGGAACAAGGGCCATAGGCCTCCTTCCAGTCTTCCTCCCCACCTGCCCTGAGGGTTCCTACCCTGCTGCCCCACTCCACCCTCCTCCGCCAGTCATGGCCCCGACCGCAAGGAAAGCTACGGTCTGGTCTGCTCAGGAGGCCTGTCAACCCCACCCACCGTGATCAGTCAAGTCAGCCCCCTTTGTGACCCGGCCCCCAGCAAACCCGAGAGACCAAGAGGATCCGGCGAAGGGACACACAGACACAGCCCCCCCTGACGGACACCACAGCCTGCCTCCCTGCTCCTGTGGCGAGCCACCAAGACCAAGACCAGTTAGAGGCCTCCTGAAAGGCAGCCCTGGAGTGTGTGTCTTCAAGCCTCGGGCTGACACAGCAGTCCGCACCTGCTTCCGTTCCGGCCCGCACCCCTGACCCGTGGGCACCCTGCTGGGTGCCTTCTCTGTGCCCCTCCTCACGAACATGCTGGACACACAAGACACAAAGAATGAGGAGGCTCAGTCCTGCCCTCGTGACATGAGGAATAACCCAGCCGGAAGAATCCCCCAGATTCTGGGGGGCCAAGAGAACATTCTGGAAGGCAGCTAGGCTCGCCGCTTATCGCCAGCGCTGCACGAGTACATTTTGAACAAAGCAAGAGATTTGATTTTGCAGTATGTTTGATGTGTGATTGTAATTGTCCAATTAAAGAGTCCCCCTCCCAAATCGTGACAGAGAATACTTTATTTTTTAAAAATTTTTTAATGTTTTATTTTAATTTTTAATTATATTATTATATATTTTAATTTTTAATATTTACTTATTTTTAGAGAGAGAGAGAGACAGAGACAGAGCATGAGCAGGGGAGGGGCAGAGAGAGAGGGAGACACAGAATCCGAAGCAGGCTCCAGGCTCCAAGCTGTCAGCACAGAGCCCGACGCGGGGCTCGAACTCACAGACTGTGAGATCATGACCTGAGCTGAAGATGGACGCTCAACTGACTGAGCGGCCCAGGCGCCCGCAGATTAAATGATCACTGCGCTAAGCAGCCCAGCGTCTCCAGTGAGATTTGCTTTAGCTGAAACGTTATCAGAAACTGATCAAGCTAAATGAGAAACTAGATATATTCTGCTTCTCCATATCCACTTATATATTGATAGATTGTTTATATTTTTTTAAGTTTTATTTTGAGAGACAGAGAGTGCAATGAGGAAGGGGCAGAGAGAGAGAGAGAGAGAGAGAGAGAGAGAGAGAGAATCCCAAGCAGGCTCCTCGCTGTCAGCACAGAGCCTGATGCAGGGCTTGAACTCACAAACCTGGGATCCTGGCCTGAGCTGAAATCCAGAGTCAGACACGCTCAACCGACGACGCCACCCAGGGGCCCCTGTCGATAAGTTGTTTAAAAGCTAGCAAGTACAGTAGAGCGTTGTCCAGTGAAGATTATAAACGAATAGGTAACAATAATAAAATGAGGCACGCAATTTTTAAAACTTTAATAAAAACTCTGGGCTTCAACCTTCCTACCCCACTAACGGAGACCGCTCCCCTACTTCACGTGTTTCCTAGGGCAGCCCTTCTCAGCCAGGGGTGACCTCACCTCCGTGGAATCTTGCTATGTCTGGAGACATTTTTGGTGGTCCCGGCCAAGGGGGGAGGTGCCACCGGCGGCTGGCGGGGAGAGCCTCGGGATGCCGCTAACCGTCTAACCGTGCACGGGACGGTCCCCAACACAAACGATCGTCCGGCCCCGAATGTCACTAGTGCCCGGGTTGAAAAACTGGTCCGGTGATAAGCTAGTTCGAAGGCGCGCGGCGAAGTAAGAAGCCTTATGTCTCACTTCGCGCTGTTCGGTAAGGCGCGCGCAGGGCACACATTCAGACTTCACAAACGGCGACAAGTAACTCTTCCTCCCGAAGCCAGTCCCCTAACCCTCAGTGCTCCTTCCCGGGGGCCGTTTCTGCCTGAGTTTCTCACGAAGCCTTCCAGGAGGTGTGTCCGCAGACACGCGGTCACATTTCACACGCAGGGCCACGCGCGTTCGCACTCTCTGCTCCTGGCTTTTTCCACTGCACTGCGGCTTAGAGGCGGCTCCGGGGCCCGGCTGGTGAATCTGCCCCGAACAGGCTCCCGGCACGCGGGACACCAACCAGACGTGAATCCCACCGGGGCAGGAAACCTTTGTTCTGCCCGCTGACGTGTTGTAGGCACCAGTGTTTTGCTGGGACTGTCCCCCGTGCGTCATGCTGTTGACGGCACGTGCATTTGTAGCCTGGACAGACGGGTGTTGTCAAACTAAAGACACTCTTTATGTTGAGTTCCTTCCCCCCAAGCAAACCGCAAGAGTTGCAAAAACAATTTTAAATTCCAGTGCGGGGGCAGATTGTTAAACCAGAACGACCCCCCCCCCCCCACAGCCCGCCTCAGAGGGCAGGAACTGGGCTAAGAGCCGGCCCTGGAAATGCCCCAGACGGCTGACTTGGAGAAGCTGCCCCCGCAAGCCTGCTGTTCTGGAAGCCCTGGAGTCCGGGTGTCCCAATGTGTCCCCATCTCTGAAGCACAGTGGCCTTCACCTGCGAACCCCCCGGGCCCTGGAGCGCCGTCCCCCTGCAGAGCCCTGAGCCATCGTCAACAGGGCAAATCCCGCTACACCTCACCCGCCATGTGTCGTGATGTCCTCCTCCCCCAAGTGAAGCAGGGTCACCACCGTCCTCGTCACACAGGCGGAGAAGCGGCCGCGCACATGGGCTGCCCTCTGCCCAAGGTCCCAGATGTGGAGGTGCCGGGGCCGGACCGGCCTGCGTTCGGCACCTGGGTCCCTGACGGCTCTGCCTCCCCCGATGGCCACTTGGGGCTGGTCTTCAAAGGGTCCGTGTTGGGGCTCCTGCTTTTGGCGCGTCTCTGTCAGACACCCGATGCCCTCCCGACACGGCTGCTTCCCTCCCGACAGGCTTCCATTCTCCAGGCCTCCCTAGGGCTGAGCGCCAGCACGGTGCTGACTCCGGAGGGACCCCGGTGACGGTCACTGTGCTGCCGCCTGTGGTCAGCTCTCTGTCTTCACCCCAAGCCCAGGAGCCCTCAGAGACCCAGGGCCAGACGTCAGGGGCTGGCGCCCCCCAGGCCCCCGGGAGGGGACCGCTGCCCCGCAGATCCAACCGGCTCCGGAAATGCGGCTGAGCCGGGCACAGACCTGGCGCTCGGTCTCCCCCCGCCCCTCGCTCTGCAGCCGCTCATCACCTCCGTGATTGCCCCCTCTCCGTACGTTGTGTTTTCCGGTCACGCCCTGCCTTCGTCCATGGCTGCTCCATACCCGTGTCTGGAAATAATCTGAAAACATTTTATGCTTTTCTGTTGCCTCAAGTGAGGGCCCGGGAGCTCTGGCTGCTCGTCTACCCTGTAACATTTTTTTCACGTATTTTATTAAGTAAAGAAAATACTTGTTTCAACGTTTAAAAACCAGGATCTTGGGGCGCCTGGCTGGCTCGGTCTCCTGATTTCGGGGTTGTGAGTTCAAGCCCCACGGTGGGGGTCGAGATTACTTAAAAATAGAACCTTAAACACACACACACACACACACACACATAATCTTTGCTGGTAATAAAATCCCGCATAAAATAGATTATATGGGTCGTTTTTGCTTTCCTTTCCTTTAATCAGCAAATAGTTTCTCTCCTGCATTTACCCGGCAAATACTCACACGTGCTGCCGGCAGTGGGGCCTAGAGGAGTAAAAACAGCACGAACCTTATTATGAAACTGCTCCCGCCAGCGTTAAAAGTGGAGCCGGTTATATAATTCGGGGGTTGGGAGGAATACTTGAAGGATGAAATCAACAGCCCAATCTGCAGGGAGACAGTGGAGAGACGCGCCTGCCTTCCCCGGATCATCGAACTCCCGAATCCAGCGTCCACAAAACGGGGGAGCCGGAAAGATTGGAGGGAACGGAGAAGGCCGTTACCTAAGTGAGCCCTCGGCGGAACGGAAGCGCCTACGCTCCCAGGTCGGCAGGGTTTGCTGGCCGGTGGCGGGGGAGGGGAGGGGGGGGCGGCGGAGAGAACGCGAAAACCCGCACTCGCGAAAACCCGCACTCGACACCGCTGCGAGTCGGGGCGCCAACTCCTGGGAGAACGTCCTTCCCGGAGTTTCCAGAGAAGGAGCGATGGTCACAAAGACTGGGGGCCAGATGGCACGGGAATCCCGACCGGCGAGCCCGAAGGAAGGAGGCGGCACAGCGCTGCCTTCGAAGTTCTGCGGAAACGGTTTCTGACCTGGCACTCCGTGCTCCGACTCTCCGTCCTGTTACTAAGATTTGACACACAAAGAGATGAACCCAACTCTGAGTGCGAACGGGGGCCTGTGGCCTCTGTGCACGGTGGGCGAATGTTCTGGAGAGACCACAGAGGGCTGCCAGAATCGGAGGGGAGCACAGGAGGCTCTGGGGGGCGGGGACAGCAAGTCCGCAGCTACCCCGAAGGGCCCTGCACCGCCCCCTCCCCCAGGCCCTCCGCCTGCTCACAGCTGCTGCTCTTATCCTGAACTAACAGGGGCTCCTAGGAATGTTCTAGTTAACCCTCGAGCAGCCCTACGAGGTGAGCTTCCTCTCCAATTTGCAGTCCAGAAAAACATCAGTCGCGAGGTCGCACGTACAGCAGGACCCGAAAGTGCCGCGTCTGCGCCCCTGGGCCGGTCAGGCTCCCCCCGCCGCAGAGCCAGAGCTTAGACGAAGTCCACGCGGTGCAGGAACCGCGGAGAAAGGCTCGCCCCCCCACCCCCGAGAGGACGGCAACGCGGACCCTTCCCGTCCGGGAGCACCCACGGCCGCTTCTCACCTGACGCGCCTGCAAAGGCTTTGGGGTTTGCTGCTGAATTTGCACACAGAGCCAAGTAATTCACGGCCACTGTTTAGGGAGACGCAGAGGCCGGAGGGCAGCCCGCTCTGCCCCCACCTCCCGCAGGACACGCACACCACGTGCGCACACGCACGCGCATGCGCGCGCACACCCACACCGTACACGCCCTTGGCGCATGCATGCCCGTGGGGGGAGGGGCTGCGGCTGGAAGGGCGCTCCCGAGCTAGGCCTGCGCCACGGCCTTGGCCCGCTGCCCCCTGGTCCCGGCCTCCGAACTTTCCGCGGTCCCCTCCCCCCCACGGGGCCTCTGCGGACGTCGTCTCTGAGAGCTTCCCGGCCCCACAGAGCAGAGCAGGGGCCCCGGGAGGGCGAGGAGGGGCCGGCGGGGCGCCGGCAGGAACCCAGAACGCCTTGCCCAGTGACACGGCCACCTGCAAACACCCTGCGGGGGGATTACCGGAAAGGGAAAGTCCACACGGGCCACATCGACTTGTGAAAAAGGACCTACGGAAGTGGTATTTTTTCATTACAGTAACAACAGTCAGGAGGCTGGCTTAGAAAAGAAAATCTGGGGCCCCTGGGGGCTCAGTCGGTTGAGTGTCCGACTTTGGCTCAGGTCGTGGTCTCAAGGTTCCTGAGATCAAGCCCCGTGTGGTGCTCTGTGCTGATGGCTCAGAACCTGGAGCCTGCTTTGGATTCCGTGTCTCCCTCTCTCTCTGCCCCTCCCCTGCTCACACTCTCTGTCTCTCAAAAATAAGTAAAGATTAAATAATTTTTTAAAGAAGAGAAAACTAAACGTGTGCCCAGCCTGCACCCCTCTCCCCTGTCACTGCGTCCTCTTGGGTGGGTCCCTGGGGCAGCTTCCGGAGATGCCACCGCAGCAGCCCGGGACCGATGCGAGGACAGCTCCCTGCTGTGTACATGGAGCCCCACTGCCGGCCTCGCGGGGATGGTGGCGGTTGGAGGAGGTGACACTTGGGAAAATCCCGGCCCTGGGCCTGGACGCCCGGGTGCTCTGCGGAGGAGAGGGACGCCGTCCCCTCCCCCTGCCACAGCGAGGCCCCGGCCCCTGAATCCCTCCGTGTTTTCTGGAACACTCCTGCCCATCCTGGTGAATGCGCTTTGCAGCACACACCCCTCACCGCCCTGGGGGTGTGAGGGGGTCTCCTCACAACCACTGCCCGCCCACGAGGGGTGCTCACGAGGGCTCACACAGGAGTCGTGCGGGCCCGGCTCAGAGCTCGGCCCTCCCTCCTTGCGCCACCACCTCCCCCCCACGCGGCCTCCGCCCCTCGCTCAGCTCCTCCCTGTCTGTGCTCCCGTGTGCCCTGTGAGCTCCCAGACTGGGACGGACGCTGGTCCGGCTCTGTCTGCGTCGGGATGCTCCCGGAAGGGTCCCTGAATGCGGGCCCGAACGGACAACGTCCTGAGAGCTTCCCTGCCTCGGTCCCTCACTGACCCCCATGTGCCACACTCTGCTTCCGGCTGTGGGTGCTGGTGGCATGGGTGTGTGTGGCCACTGTGTGTCGTCTGTACACTTAGGACACATGCACATGTGTGCAGACATTACATTTCATTCGAAAGTTTGGTTTGGGGTGAGGGGGCGCAGTCAGTGGAGCGGCTCAGTCAGTGGAGCCACCGACTCTTGATTTCGGCTCAGGTCGTGGTCCCAGGGTCATGGGATCGAGCCCCCGTCGGGCTCTGTGCTGAACATGGAGCCTGCTTGGGATTCTCTCTCTCTCTCTCTCTCTCTCTCTCTCTCTCTCTCTCTCTCTCTCCCCCTCTGCCCCTTTTTCCTGCTTGCACTCTAAATAAATAATTTTTTAATGTTTTTTTATATTTGAGAGAGAGAGAGCGAGCCAGCAGGAGAGGGGCAGAGAGAGAGGGAGACACAGAATCCGAAGCAGGCTCCAGGCTCTGAGCTGTCAGCACACAGCCCGATCCGGGGCTCGAACCCATGAGCAGTGAGATCATGACCTGAGCCGAAGTCGGACACTCAGCCGACTGAGTCACCCAGGTGCCCCATTAAATAAATAGTTTTTTAATCCCAGGGTGATGGGGGGAGATCTCAGGTGGGGTGGGGCTTGAGGATATAGGTAGAGTGAGTGATCAGGGGGGACTTCTCAGAGGCGGCAACATTTGACCCGACACCTGTGGGATAAGGAGACCCAGTCTTGGAGCCCACTGGGTCAAGGGTCTGGCAGAGGGTCTGGCAGGTGCAAAGACCGCCAAGGCCAGAAAAGGTTTGGTGCTCTGGAGCGAAGCAGAAGCTGCCGTAGGCGGATCCCAGCACAGAGTGGGTGGGGTTAGAGGGGTCTCGGGACAGGAGAGCAGGCACCGGTCCGGCAAGGCCTCGCGGCCAGGCCAGGAGTGAGGAGCTTGTGTGAACGGGACAGAAGGTCACAGAGGGTTTCGGCCGGAGAAGAGCTCCCAGCTGTCTTTGAGTATGAGGCTACAAGGGGCCTTCCAGACCAACTTACAGGGGAGAGAACAGGGACCAGAGAGGGCAAGTCAATCGCCCCAAATCGCACAGCAAGTTAGTGGCCAGGGTGGGGAGACTAGAACCCAGGCCACCCGACGTGCAGTGACACCTCCCACGAAAGTAGGAAGACCCTGGGCCCCGGGGTCCCCTGGAAGGAAACCCTGTGAAAGTATGATCTAATTCTGCGAACTCTCTATCAGATTGCTAGCTCCCCCAGGCTCTGGCCCAGACTGGAGCCGGGTAACTGGGTTAATTTCCCCTTTTCTGGCCACTGGGCAGGGAATCCCGCTTGTGGCTGATTCTCCTTCTCCTAGGCAAGGGAGGCAGAGCCCCGGAAGCAGGTCCGGCTGCGGGGACCTCATGGAGGACAGGAGACATGAGGAAGACCGACTCCCAGCTCCTGGCGGCGTGCCCTGCGAGTGCTCCTGGTGAAGGCAGGGAGAAGGAAAGCGCTCTCAGGAGTGGGAGCTCCAGACTAGGGCCAGTGGGGGGCTGTCCACCACAGGGAAAAGTCTGTGAATGTTGGGGTCCTCGGGTCTTCCCCCAAAGAGCACGAGACACGTATGCAAAGGCAAGAGCGTTTATTGAGATTCCAGCATGCGGGGGTCAACCGCTCTGTAAAATAGCGACCCCGAGAGGAGTGCGCAGGCTCCTTTTCAGCACATTTAGGTGCGAATTCCAGGGCGGGAACCAGGTGTCTCTATTTGGGGGGTACGGGTGCTCTAAGAGTGGTCCAAGCTGGTCTGGTCTGGTGAGACCAATCTGATTGATTGGTCCATCTTCTACTTCCTAGTCTTTTGGAGCAGGAAGTGTTTTAGGGCCGCCCCTTGCCCCTTAGGTCCGGGACCTCTCATGAACACTGGAGAGAAGGAGGAGGGGGAGCCGGAGGGGGAGTTGGAGAGGGAAGAGGGAAGGGAGGAGAAGGGGAGGGGGGATGAGGCAGGAGGGAAGGAGAGGAGGCAGAGTAGGTAGAGGGGGAAGCAGTGGGGAGGAGAGGGGAGGAGGGGGAGGTGGTGGAGAGGCGGGGGGGGGGGGCACAGCAGCCAGATGTGAGGCGTTTATCCCAGAGGCTCTGCTAATTCTCCCCTGACCCTGGCAAGGGGCCGTGCTTAGCCTCCTTTACAGGTGGGCAAGGTTAATCTGTGAGCCGCAGACACACAGCTGGTCAGTGACAGAAAGGGGACTAAGGGCTCCTCTCCTGGGGACCCTCCCATCCTACAGCCCCTCCCAGCCTCTTGGAGCCTCCTGCCTGGTCGCTCACTGCCTTCTGTGGCTGTTTTGTTTATTCGTCGCCCATGCCCTCCTATGAGCTCATCTGGTTACCTGTCAGCTACGCTGCGTGTGCGTTCCTGTCCCCCCAGCGCCCAGCAGGGTGCTCCGGGCCCAGAAGGTGCGCACTAAATAGCCTGGCACTAAAGAAGGGGGGTGGTCGAGGGAAGGCTTTTCTGAGCAGGTGGCTCCCGAGCTGAGGCCTGAGCGCTGAGAAGGAGCCGCAGGAACACCCAAGCAAGGGCGGAGATCGGTGCGATGGAGGACAGTCAGGCTAGTGTGCCCGGAGCGAGGTGGGCCAGGTTCAGAGCGGCCGGAGACAGGGTCTGGAAGCGGGCGCGCGGCGCAGAGAGACTGTCAATGCTGGCACGCAGTGGAGTTGCTCGGGGCATCTTTAAAAATCCCAGAGCTCGGATTCTACCCCAGACTTCTCGGGTATGGGATTCGTGTATCGATCTTTATCTAAGCCCTGGTTGAGGGTCTCTGTCACGAGGCCTTGTAGGTCAAGGCAGGAAATGTAGATTTTACTCTAATTGCAAGAGGAAACCACTGGAGTGCGTTAAACCAAGGGAGTATTGTGATCAGCTCACAGCCACCTCCTCTGAGAAGTCTTCCCGGCTTTCGCTGGCTTTGGGCCGCTGCTCTGAGCAAGCTCAGCAGGGCGCCGCCTCCCCCCACCTCCCGCCCCGCTCCCCCGTGTCTCCTACCCTGGCTGTGCCCTGGCTTAGTTGCCTCTCAGTGTCCTGGCCAGGTGCCGCAAGACTGTGGCCTTGGGGACGAGGTCCTGGGCACGTGAACAGGCCAAGGGTGACAAGAGCTGCCGCGGGAGGCAAGCGCCTTTAACTGGAGAGGAGCCTTCGACGGCGCGGGGGCACGCACGTGTCGGTTTCCTCGCCCGAGGCCTCTGTCTCGAGGAACCTCGGAGAAGCGGCCAATAGAAACACGGCCTGGATGTTCCGGGGCGGGGCTCTGCTGCCGCCGGCCAATCGCCTCTCGGAACGCGCAGCGGCCGATCCGACCGCGGAGGAGGGGACCCCGGGGCTGGCCGGGCTCCCGCACGCTGGCTGCGCTCCGACAGCTCCGAGGCGGCGGGCCACAGCCCGGACGGCCCGCAGGTGGCGGGACCGCCTGCGCCCGGGTGCGGCGCGCTCTCAGCCGGCGCCCCCCTGGCCGTGCGCGCCGCGGGGCGGGTCCCTGCGCCGTTCCAGCTGCGCACCTCCGATGGCTGGCCCTGCACTAGGTGCGGACGGCGCCCGTCCGCTCTCGGTGCGCTGGGTGCGTGACCGCAGGTGGCCCTTCCAGGCTCCGCTCCGGGGGAGGCGGGCGCCCACGGGCTCGCCACTCACGCGGCTTCCGCGCGCTGCCCGCGGTGTCGCTTGCTCTCGGTCACGCGGCCTGCGTGGGGGGCAGACGCCTGTGCCCGCCGCGCTTCCCCGACGCCGGGCCCGCTGGCTGCCCAGTGGAGCCCCCACGCCCTGGAAGTGCTGACCAAGCTGGCTGCGGGAGCCCCCCACCCCTTCCTCGGCTCCTTGTGCCTTGCCCACTCCCAACAGCTGCCTCAGCCTGCTGCCTTGCTGTCTGCGGCGCCCCGAATTCTGCCAGGGCCGCAGCAGCCGCACCTCCAGCCAGGCCTGAACCCCGAGAAGCACCCCTCTCAGTAAGGGCGGCGCTCTCTGTGTCAGTACTGGGAGTGATGGGGCAGAGTGTCGTTTGCGGGGAGTGGTGACGTCAAGAAGCAGTGCCTGGCTTCAGGGCCAGTGTTCTGGGGTCTCTCGAGAGGGCCGTGGAGATTACTCGCGGCCGAGCGCTCCCCACGAACGCCTGTGATCCCGGGGTGATGAGTCCCTCCCTGCCCCGCCTCGGTGTCCTCCGCCATACAAGAAGTAAGAAGCCCGCCAGGCCCCCGCTTGGGTCTCCTGCCACAGCGTCTGTGCACAGTGCCCCCCACTCACTCCTCGCCCATTAAGGGACTTGCTCTGGCCCCACTTATGTGACCCCTTGATGTGTCTCAGAAGGCCCAAAGGTGGTCCTTGATGGCTGGAGACTGAGCTCTCACGCAGGAGGCCTGTCTGCTCGGTCCCGTCTGGATACTGGGCCGCTCTGACCCGCATCGCTGATCAGCTGAGTGCTGGCTGTTGCGAGAAAAGGGGGTGCAGGCGGCAGGCCCGCCGCGGAGGTAACAGAGCAGGGGCAGTTGAGGGGGCACAGCAGTGGCCTGCGTGGCCACAGAGGGTGCAACCGTGACATGTGGGAGAGGAATCATGGGAAGTAGATGTTGATCCCGAGTTATGACAGACCTTTCCCATTTTTGAGCACCTTAGCATCATGAGGTAGTGAGCTCCCTGTCCTTGGGGGTATCCCAGCAGATGTCAGAGGGTCACAAAGAATGATGCAGAGTGATGCATCATCACATGGGGGCGTGGGGTTGCTGGATGATCTCGGCAAGTCCTTTAGCCTGGCCGGAGCGGGGGGGGGGGGGTGTCCTTGGCGCTTAGGGGAGGCCTTAGCAGGGAGCGCCCGCACCCCAGCTCCCCACGTCCGGCCCGAAAGGCAAATCCAACTCCCTTGCCTGGTGGGCAGCAGCTGATTCTCACACAGACGCAGAGTCGCCGGCAAGCGTCCTCAGCACACCCCCCTCTAGGAGGGGGTGGGAGCTCAGAGCCAGATCTGCACCCTTGCAAAGACCCGCTGGTTCGTTTCCTGCCTGGTGCTGCCTACAGAGGAAGGCTTGACGCTGGACTGTGGAGAGCCCGTGCCTCCTCACGGTGTCCAGGCCAGGTGCCCCAGGACCTTGGGCTAGCCTAAATGTCTGCGCGCGTCCTCCCAGAATGCTACTGTGCCTTTAAAGCTCCACGACTCGGGAGAATCTTAGTGCCTTGCAGCACCTGTCCGCTTCGGAGAAAATGCTTGTTTGGAAAGTAAAGAACCGTGGTGGTTCGTTGGTAGTGCCAAACCGTGATTATTTTGCTTCGTGTTCGTTTTATTTAAAAAAATTTTTTTTATTTATTTTTGAGGGAGAGACAGAACACAAGGAGGGGAGGGGCAGAGAGAAAGGGAGACACAGAATCTGAAGCAGCCTCCAGGCTCCAGCTGTGAGCACAGAGCCCGACACGGGGCTCAAACTCATGGACCGCGAGTTCATGACCTGAGCCGAAGTCCAATGCTCAACTGACTGAGCCGCCCAGTGGATTTTAAAAGCGGATCGTTTGCCGCTCATTTCTGCCTTGCGTGCAGGGGAGTGTGTTTTGTGGGAGCGGCAGGACAGAGGAGGCGCCTCTACTGTGGTCTCTACCTGTCTTCCTGCAGCCCAGGCCCAGGTGTCCCCGGGAGCCGCCCTGGGAGCCGCCATGCAACACGGGGTGCTGTCCCAAGGGCACGTGAGACTGGGAGTCACCAGTGCTCGAAGCCAGGAATAACAGCTTATTACACAGAGCTCGAGGGCAGTGGTCACTTTTACGACCGCTCTGTTTAAAGAATACCATGGGAAGTTACACGCATCCGTCCATAAATACCATACTGCGGACCCCGACCAAGGAGTGGGAGGGAAGGACATTCAACTTGGAGTCAGCTTGGTCAGAAGCCCCCTCTCCCCCCGCCCCTGCTCTGCCTTGCTGTGTGATCCTGACCAAGTCACGGTCCTCTCTGAGCCCATTTCTTGCTCCAGGAAATGAGGGGGTTAATGATTCAGTGATCAATCTTATACCCTCTGTGTTCTTTTCTAACTGCTCTGCACATGCAAATTGTTTTTAGGGTCATTTCTGCCCCAAAGCAGAGATCCCGGGGCGCCTGGGAGGCTCAGCCGGTTAAGCATCTGACATTTGGTTTCAGCTCAGGGCGTGATCTCATGGTTCGTGAGTTCGAGCCCTGCATCAGGCTCTGCGCTGAAGGCTTGAAGTCGGCTTGGGAGTCTCTCTCTCCCTCTCTCTACCCGTCTCCTGAGCTCTCTCTCTCTCTTAAATAAACATTAAAAGACAAAGCAGTGATCCTATGTGTTACCACAGTTCACCTGGCTCATAGTTCCTGTGAACTGTTTCCTTTACGGAGGCCCGGGCGACGTTTCCTGGCTCGAGCCGTAGAGAGTCAGGCCGCTTGCCTAGATCTGGACCGTGGCTCTCAAGGAGGTGCCCAGCTCCGAGCCGGCACTCACGAAGCTTCTCTGGGAACGGCCTTGTGTGTGGAGACGAGACCCGGGTGTGGCCCAGAAAGACCGCCACCGGCCACCTGCCACGTGGCCGGGAGCCGCGGGCCCGGGGCGGAGGGGACGGTGAGGAGGGAGGCTCGGGCACGGCGCACTCTCGGAGGCAGCCGGGAAGGGCGCTGAAGCACCGCAGAGGCGCGGCGCCGCCGGGGCTCCCGGGGGAAAGAGCAAACCCGAAGCTGGTGGGGCAGGAAGAGCGGTGAGCTGGCACGGACCGGACACTCACCCGGGAGGCGGAGGAGATGCTCGGAGAGGAGGGACCGGCGGGGACACATCCTAGACACAGACGTGCCCGTGAGCCGAGCGAAAGGAGGCCAGGCTGACCGGGTGTCAGATGCCGCTGGCGGGGGGGGGGGGGGTGGGGGGGGCAGGGCGTGGTGACCCGAGTGGCCACGGGCGCGGCGCACCTGAAGTTGTCCTTCATCCTGGTACGTGCACGACCCTCAGGTGTAGGGGAGAGGCCGAGGGGACCCGCAGACTCCTGGAGCCCTTCCAAGGAGGCGAACGTGTACAGCCATCGCCTCTGTGCCGGGCGCAGGGAGAGCGGCGGCTGGAAGAGGCCCCCCGGCTTGCACAGGCGGCCTGCTGCCCCGCGGCCTCTGCTGAGTCCCCCACACGCTTCCCGGCACCCCGACCCCCGGCCTCACAGCCCAGCTGGCCTGGGGGCCCTCGGACCCTGGCACCTTGTCTTTTCCCCTCAGGATGGGGCGGGGGGCAGTGGAGCCCTCTCCCGCCCTCCATGGAGGCCTCCAGGTGCTGGGACCCCCCGCCAGAAGTGTTCCAGACCTTGCCAAAACGCCAGCCTACACCCTGCAGAAGCTTCTGGGCCCCCCTCGTGTGTCCTGAGCCCTGCCTCTGCCTCTGTTTTGACTCTTGGCAGTCTGTGCTTCTGGCGCCCCTGCAGCGCCTCTGGCCTGCCTTGGGGGACAGGGACCGGGCCTGCAGGCCCTCCTGGCCCTCCACACGCGACTCCGCCCTTGGAGGAGAGCACGCTGGGTGCTGAGTACGCTTTTCTTTCGTCTCCACAATTGCAAACCACAAATACCTGCGTCTGATTGTTGCTTGCATGGCGTATACAGTAGGCTCTCAATAAACGCCTGCTGGATGAACGAACACAGTGGCGTGTGTCCTCACTGTCCAACTTGCCCGCACATCACGTGGTCTCTGGTCTCTCTTCGCCCAAGCAGGGTCTTCCCTAGACCCCCTCCCCAAGTTCCAGAGACAGCTCCTGCAGTGCAGGCTGCCTGGAGCCAGGCCAGCGGGACGCCGCGTCACGCAGCCCGGGGCGCTCCCTCCTCTGTGTCGGCGGAGCACCCTCGGGACTCAGATCACACCGTGCTTCCTCCACGGAGGAGCACCCTCCGGCTGCAGGAAGGAAGCGTCACAGCCCGGGCCTCTAATCTGAGTGCTCAGACCGGGTTAATGGAGACAGAAGCGATGCGGGTGAAAGTGGGGATGACTAAGGGCCCATTACCTTCCACAGACGCTTTGTCTTAGGCGGGGCTGGAGGCCCTGCAGATGTGGGGGCCGCCTGGGGGCGTGGGACTTCCAGACCCCGGGAGCTGGGGTCGGAGCATGCAGCTCTGTGAGGCTGAACCCCTACCTCCCAGGAAATTCTGGAGCATTCGATGGGGAAGGCCAGAGTCTGGAGGAAGAGCGGGGAGGCTGCCCAGGTACACGGCTCTCGCCACATGGCCCGTGGCGGTGAGCCGGGAAGCCACGGGAGGGAGGTGGTTCCCGGGCGCGGCCAGGAAGGAGCCTGCAGACGCAGAGGGCAGGCCGGGAGCGAGGGGGTTGACGGTGCCGGGGTCGGGGACGGAGGAGGCCGTGGCTGTGGGGCAGGGGCGGCTGAGTGCGTGACTTGGAAGCAGGGTCCCTGCAGGCCGAGTGGCTGCGGTCAGGCGTGGCCGTGACGCCAGCGCTGGTGTCCTCACAACAAGGCCTGGTGAAGACAGACAGACAGACAGACAGACGCACAGGGCCCAGATCGGCCGTGAAGATCCAAACAGACAGGAGACCCGCCAAGGCCGGCGGGGCGCCCTGGGAGTGGAGGCGGGGCGGGCATGTCCCGGGGCCAGGCCCTGCCCGCCGCGGGGCTGGGACTTGTGGCTCCCGACCCCAGGCCACAGAGCCCGTCCTTCCCCACGGCCGCGCAGCTGCCAAGCGGGGCCGGAGCCACGGGGTCTAACAAGGAGGAGGCGCGGGGCGCAGGGGGGTCGGGCCGCACTCCTGGGCTGGCTGAGCCCGGGCCGACACGCGACCTCGCTGGGCCTCCAGGCCTGTCACCGTATGCGGGCGCCACCGGCTCCCCGCAGGACGCGGCCTCCGTGCACCGTCCACTTGCTCGTGTGTCTCCGTTCTCCTCGTGGCGGTCAGGTGGCACCCGGCAGATGTTTGCTGCGGGCTGGCGGGGTGCCAGGCCTGTGCCAGCCCGGGACAGGGACGCGCACGCGTTGCTGCTTGTGCCCAGAGAGCGGCAGGCTGGATTTGAAACCCCCTCCCCCCCCCAAGTTTACGCAAACACACCCAACACAAGGGCACCAACAGGCCGCAGGGCTGTCTGAGCCTGAGCCGACTGGGGCATTGCTGACGCCGGAAGAAGGCATCCCAGGGCATAAAGGCGTTATGAGGGGTAGAGAAGGCCCGTGTGACTGTGTGAAATGACAATTCTCCAGCAAGATCCTTGAAAATGTTCAGCTTCTATTCACAAAATGGAAGAGCCTCAAATTACATAATGCCCAAACCGAGAGAATTATAAAGGAGAGATGGACAAATCCGGGATCGCGGCCGCAGATTTTTAACACGCCTCTCAGTAACCAACAGTTCAGCAGATTAAAAATCAGCGCATAGAAAATCTCAACGATGCGATAAACAAGCTTGATCGAAGGAATAAGTATGAAACCCCACACCTTATTTTTTTTAAGTTTATTTATTTGAGTGAGAGAGGGAGAGAGACGGAGAGTGAGGGAGGGACAGAGAGAAAATCCCAAGCAGGCTCTGCACTGTCAATGCAGAGCCTGACATGGGGCTTGAACTCATGAACCCGGAGATCAGGACCTGAGCCAAAGCCGGGTGTTTAACCGACAGAGCCACCCAGCTGCCCCATATTTTTTTAAGTTTATTTATTTACAGGGAATGCTCTGTAAAGACTGACTGGGAACTAACCACAGAACCACAATGGCATTAATGAACTCCTTTGATACTCCTGTGACCCAGTCACAATCCAATCTCGCTGGAAGTCGGTAACAACAAAACAAAATCCTAGCCATCTGAGAAAGAGTTTATAAATGACGCAAAAACTAAACCACGACGGAAACCAGGAAGCACTCAAATCTGAGCAATGAAAACGCTACCCGCTAACGTGTCCTGAGCGTCTGCCAGGAGTCAGGCCTAATCCAGGTGCGTCTTACCTCTGCGTCCCCATCTCCCAGGTGAGGAAAATGAGGCACGGCGTGGCTGACGGGACTGTGCAAGGTTCCAGGGTTGCTAGCCTTGCAAGGGTCCTGGGCAGAGCAGAGACCCAAAGCTGGTGTGGAGGTCAAGTTCATAACCACCTGTGAACCCCACCCCTCGGGAACAGCTCTGTGTTCACAGCTGACACGACCTCGTGGCCTTGGACTCTTGGGAAGGAAGTGGCTCATAGGCCTGTCCTACACGCGGACGCAGGAACCGGGTGGCAGGCGCCCCCCCCACCCCCCACAGTGTCCCTCTGCCCCGGCTGCCTCACCCGCTACCCCTGCAGCTTCTTACTAGCACAGCATCCCCCACCCAAGGCCCTGCCCACCTCCCCGCCCCTTCGGACACTGCGCCCCCCGCCCCCAACCGGACCCCACAGGCCTGGCTGAGGCCCGAGTCTAAGGGCCCCGTGGGTGGCCGGGCCCTGCCCGGCGCCCGGCCATCAACCACGCAGCTGGCCATGCCCTCCTCTGCACGCTGCTGCCGGGCGGTGCTCCCGCAGACTTCACGGTCACGCTCCGAAGCGCTCTGCATTCAGCTGGGAGTGAAGCATTCCTTAAAGCCTTGAGTTTTATCTTCCAAATTCATCCAGTTTGGCCTCGGCTGCGTGTTGGTTTTACAATAAAAACATCTCCATCCTCCAGTGACTGTCCTAAAAAATGCCCCATATTTCCCCTGAGTAGCAACTATTTAGAGCCCTGAATCCAGTGCCTACACCTGGGCTCGATTCTCCAGCCCTTTTTGGACTCAGACCCGCAAAAGACCTGCACAGACCCGCACAGACCCCACACAGACCCACACAGACCCGCACAGACCTGCACAGACCTGCACAGACCCTCAGAAGACCCGCACAGACCCACACAGATCCGCACAGACCCTGAGAAGAACCACACAGACCCCGCGCAGACCCGCACAGATGCGCTCCACTGTTCCCTGTGCCTGGGGTGCCGGCCCCTCCGGATGGGGGATCCGCCCGTGCTCCTGCCGCCCTCTTAGTGATGCTCCGTAGCCCTGGCTGCCGCCCCCCGGGCTCTCCACCTCTTGGGTCTGGACCCCCCCCTCCCTTTCCTGCCCTCCACCTGTGAGCAAGTCTCATGCGCGCCCCGGTTAGCAAGCAGGTTTGTACGGAGAAGTCCTGCAGTCTAACCTCCGTGTGGTTCTGCTTGCTCCACTTCCTAGGGGGCACGGAGGGACACCTGCCATGGGGGCCCGAGCTTCGGCCCCTTGTGGCGTGAGGCCACTCCCTGGGCTTCCCTGCTCTGTCGTCACCCTCACGGCAGCGGCAGGCCTTGGAGGCAGGTGTTGCAGACTCTTTCGGGACTGGGAGAGCCTGCCCCCTCTCGCCACCTGTCCACTTTAAGAGTCTCTGCTCTTAACTCGCTGGTTACAATGCCGAGTGAGCACGGCTGGAAGCCCGCTAGTTCTGGGGGTGGGTTCCGCTCCGCGATCAGGATGAATAACAACTCATGACACTCTTGATGAATATAGGGGTGGGGGTCGCCCCTGCCGGGGGCCCGGCTGCCACCTCGGATCGTCCTAGTTGGTTTCTCGGTGAGGCCCCAGGGAGGCGGACACGTGGAGACCAGAAACTGCCGTTAGTTTGATCAGCGTGACACAGAAGCATAAACGCAGGGATGGAGAAGCCAGAGGCAGCCCCAGCGCTTCCGGCCAAGCCCCTGCCTTAGAGACGGGGAAACTGAGGTGCAGGGAGGCGAGGCCACTACCAAGGTCACACAGGGAACCCATGTCACCGCCTGCCTCCCTCAGTCTGAAAGGTCCCAGGAGGAAGGCAGGCCAACCCTGACGGGGACGAGCAGCTGTTAGGTTTGCCTGGGCCTGGTTTTCTGGCCCCTGGGACTCGCCGTGCCCCACCTGGACAAACCTGGAGGGGGGTGGCCCTGACCCACGGGTCACGGTTTCTCTCTCCCTGTCTAGAAGGTCTCCCAGACAAGTTCTAGGGCAAAATGAATTAGGCAGAGGCAACCGAGCCCCGGGCTGTCGCCTGGACCCTTCTGGCCGGGCCCGGCAGTGGGGCGGGCCGGAGGCCAAGCCGGCCGGGGCTCTAATGCTGCCCAGACCCTGCCTTCTGGGCACCCTTCCGCCCGGGTCTCTGGCTCAGCCGGTCTCCGACGGATTCGCCCTCTTGTACAAAAGGCAATTTAAAAGCTCTCTTGGAGACGCTCGCTCTGATCTCCACCGCCTTCCTTCTGATAGAGGCCAGGGTCCACGTGACGCGTAGTTTGAAACTGTCTAGCAGCGCGCCGGCATGTCTTTCTGTTACTTCGCAGGTTGAGGAGACCCAAACGGCCCTGTCTCTAACTCTCTGTGTAACCTCGAGCAAATCCTCACACCTTTTTAAAAATTTATTATTTTTTCTAAAATGTTCATTCCGGCGTAGCTGGCATACAAGGTCATATTAGTTTCACACATACAGTGTTGTCATTCGACACCTCTGCGTATCACTCGGTGCTCACCAAGCCCACACCTTTCTGAGCCCCCATTTCCCCATCTGCAAAGTGGGAGATGTCGGTCTTTGTTGAGTTGCTCCGGGAAGGAAAGGAGAAAAAAACCAGCCTGGCACATAGTACACGCTCAGCTAAAGGTAGTTGCTGCTATCTCTGGTTCCCGATGGCTCCGAGGTCAGGCTGCGCCTTCCTTCAAGGCTTGGGAAAGTCAGCACGGGTTCAGTGAAGACACAGGGACCCCCAGGGATGGAAGTTGATGATTTATGATCTATGATCTCCTGGCCCTGGCTGGTTCGAAATTCAGCTCTGCTGTTAAAATTCATCAGTATATTTTTCAAGATTGCTTTGGCTATTTGGGGAGAAAAAGGAACTCTCGTGCCCTGGGGGTGGGAAGGCAAACTGGTGCAGCCACTTTGGAAACAGTATGGAGGTTCCTCCAAAAGTTAAAAATAGGGGCGCCTGGGTGGCTCAGTCAGTGGAGCATCTGACTCTTGATTTAGGCTCAGGTCATGATCTCACAGTTCATGGGACCAAGCCCTGAGTTGGGCTCTGCGCTGACAGCAAGGAGCCTGCTTGGGATTCTCTCTCCCTCTCTCTCTCTCTCTGCCCCTCCCCCACTCACACACACACTCTCTCTTTGTCTCTCTCAAAATAAATACACAGAAAAAATTTTAAATTAAAGAAAGTTAAAAATAGAACGACCCTACAATCCAGCAATTGCACTGCTAGGTATTTACTCCGAGAACACAAAAACACAGACTGGACGGGGCGCACGCACCCCGGTGTTCACAGCAGCGCTGTCAACAAGAGCCAAATGACAGAAAGAGCCCAAGTGTCCACCACCCGATGAATAGGGAAAGATGCGATGTGTACACCATGGAATATTACTCACCCATCGAAAAGGATGAAATCCATTCTTTTTGCCATTTGCAATGACTGGATGGAGTTAGAGTGTATTCTGCTGAGTGAAATAAATCCGTCAGGGAAAGACAAAGACCACATGATCTGACTCATAGGTGGAATTTAAGAAACAAAACAAACGAGAAAACGGGAAAAAGAGAGACGAGAGGAGCCAAGAAACAGACTCTTAACTCTAGAGAACACAGTGCTGGTCACCAGAGGCGAGGGGTGGGGGGCGAGGGAAGCGGGGGAAGGCGTTCGGGAGGGCGCGGGAGGCGGGCGCGGGAGGCGGGCGCGGGAGGCGGGCGCGGGAGGCGGGCGCCCGGTGACGCGGGGAAAAGCGGAGTCACCGTGTCGCACAGCTGAAACTCCTGTTACGCTGTGTGTTAACTAACCGGCATTTAAAGAGAACTTAAGAAATGTATCCGTTTCCACGCCTCGGCTTCTCACCGGAGCCTCTTTCCCCTTAATCATCAGAAGAGTTTCAGTGCTGAAGGTGCTAGTGCTGCCCGCGGGCAGAGCTTCCCTCATCTAACGGGGGTGCGGGTGGAGGGATGGCGGGGCGAGGGCTGCCAGAAAGGGCACTGGCCGCGGCGTCAGGAGACCCAGGACGGACTCGCCGTGCGACCTGAGCGGGCCCTTCCCTGTCCTGGCCCCTCCGGCTCCCTGTCTGGGAGGTCAGCAGGCCAGGGGCGGGGATCAGCCTGGGCCTGCTCCGTGGTCTGCGTCCTGCACCTGTTCGTGCGCAGCCCGGGCCGCGCCCAACTCTGAAAAGAGAACCTGGCAAGCACTGCCTCCCCCCACGAAGCGTCCGCCTTTCCCACGATTCCAGCTTCATCCCAGCTGCTTTATCATCTCGCCCTGCGTTTCTGGCCTCCCGCGGACCAGTCCCCCAGAGCCAGGAGCCCGCTGGCCGCCTTCCCCAACTCACCCGGTTTCCTGAAGCGTCAGCATGTTTGCTACGATGTGGCGGGGGGGCACTCCGGTAAGAGGTGACCTGATCCTTTGTGCTGTGTCGGAGTACGCAGAGCATACTACTGACCCCCTGAACCGCGGGGCAGCACACACCTCGGTGACACTAAATGCATCGGCAGCCGCCCGACCATCGGAACTGTCTGTACCGGAAGTTCCGTCCTCAGGAGGCGATACCTCTCCCTTCCCCCCCAGCCCCTGGTCACCTCCATTCTCCACCCCGTCTCTGTGAGTTTCCAGGCACCTCGAGTAGGTGAAATCATGCAATATTGACAGTATCTGTCCTTGTCTGCCTCATTTCAGCGATGCGGATTTTTAGGGCCCGCCTGTGTTGTAGGGTGTATCACAATGTCGCCCCTTCCTATGACTCAAAGCCCATCGAGTCAGGCACGGTATTGTGTTTGTCCATTGACCTGTGGGTAGACAATCCAGTCGTTTCCACATTTCGGCGGTTGTGAATAAGGTGCTGGGGACACTTGCCTGCCAGCGTCTGTTCTAGTCTGAGATCGTAAAATGGCCCAGCAGGGACCTGTTTCCTCCTTCGTAAGATGAGCGATTGTGTGCCTTCCCGCTCTAAGAGTCTGTGCGGTGAATTGGCTTCCAAGCAAACTAAGGGAGCCATGAGGCCAAAGGCACACACCTGCCAGTTGCCCACCCTCCAGATCATCGGGGTTTGTCACGCGCCCTCGACCTCAGGACCCAGGGCAGCGTGGGCGACGGCCCTCTCAGGTGAGGCGTGGCGGGGGCACCGTCCTCGGGGACACAGGACCGCCCAGGGAAGACATGCTCGCACTGAGACGCGAGATGAGTTGCTAATTCCCTGAGGACCCCACCCCCACCCTCTGCTCCCCAGCAGGAGGCTCCCAGCCAGGGGCTGGACCTAGAGGGGATGTCTCTGGTGGTGACGTCTCACCCTTGGTGGCAGGACCCTCAGACCTCAGCTGATCCCCACCCCTCCCCCGTGCCTGAGATGGCAGGAGGGCGGGGAGGCCTGACCCTACAGCAGAGCTGGTCCTGGGGGTGGGTCCCGTTGGTCCCCTGCAGAGGGTGAAGGCTGGCCACCCACGTGTTACATGCCGCCCACGGCCAGTGTGCTCAGCTGGCGTAGTATCAGCGTTGAAAAATATTTAGTCGCTGAGATTGAAAAATCAGGAGCCTTTAGGGGCACCTGGGGGCTCAGTCGGTTAAGCGTCTGACTCTCGATCTTGGCTCAGGTCATGATCTCATGGTGCCTGAGTCTGAGCCCCACATCGGGCTCTGCACTGACAGCATGGAGCCTGCTTGGGATTCTCTCTCCCTCTCTCTCTCTCTCTGTCCTCCCTCTCTGCCTCTCAAAATAAATCAACTTAAAAAACTGTTATAAAATTAGGAGTTTTTAGTTAAATCCAGATTTCTGGGTCCATTTTAAATAGTCAGAGGAGCTGCTGGTGCTGCACGGCCAGGAGTGGCTCTTCGGATCTGGGCTCCCAGGCACGCCTCGCCCGGCCTCCGCCCGGCCCTGCGGTCCAGTCAGCGGCAGGCCCGGACACCGGAGCCGGTTCAGGCAGACTTACATCCCTTCGACTCGCCAAGAAATGCTTCGTGGGCTCCAGAAAGTGAAAGGTCAGATTTAAGACTTTGTTAGCTGACTGGGGCACAGTGGCAGCGGGTCTCATCCGTGTTCCAGCTCTCTTATTCATTAGCCGTGTGACCTTGAGCAAGTTACTTAACCTCTCTGTGCCTCGGTTTCCCGACCCTTATGATGGTAGTGACACCACTTGGCTCCCAGGGTTGTTAGGAGTCTAAAAAGAGCTCACATACACACAGCGCCTAGGAAAGAGCCTGCGTCGTGGGAGACGAGAAAGGGGGTGCGAGAGTGATCATGGCATCCCAACTCGGCTCAGCGGACGGTGCTTTGACTTATTTCTTAAATTTTTTCTTTAAAGGGAGTTTTGGATCTTCATATTTCTTTTTCTTTTTTTTTTTTTTTTGAGAAAGAGACAGAGCACATGGGGGAAGGGCCGAGAGAGAGAGAGAGAGAGAGAGAGAGAGAGAATCCCAAGCAGGCTCCACGCTGCCAGCATGGAGCCCAACGCAGGGCTTGAACTCACAAACCGTGAGATCATGACCTGAGCCAAAATCAAGAGCCGGAGGCTTAACTGACTGAGCCCCGCAGGCGTTCCTGGGGGTGCTGTTAGCATGTGGGGGACTTCACAGAGCGGGGACCCCACAAACGACAGCTATTGCTGCAAAGCGCTGGCCGAATGCTCTCGGCTCCTGCCCACAGTATTCCGGGGGGCGGGGGGAGCTCGCAGAGCCGGAGGGCGGACCCTGCTCCAAGGCCGAGGCCTGAACCAAACCGAACAAAGAGGCCCTTCTGGGCACAAAGGCACCATTGTGAGCACCCGGGGCTCACGCTTTCCTTTCTGTCCCCGACCTGCAGAGCTGCCCTGTGGGCCTGGGCGGGGAGGCGTGGGAGCCCTTCCGGAGTCCTGCCAGCTCAGCTCAGAGAAGGTCCAAGAGGAGCCCGGGGGCCTGCTGGACCGTGAGTGGGTGTCCTTGTCATGCGGACGAAGCATCTGGGGCCCAGCGTGGGCGACAGGCTTGCTGACTTCACAGAGCCGATCGAGGGGCCGGGCTCCAAGCCTCACTGCCCTGCCCCCCGGGGCTCTTAGACTCTGAGACCTGAGACATTTGACCTTTTCTCCAGATGCAGTCGTGTCTTTGGTCATTCGACACACAGACAAGATGCAAAACAGTAAACGTTTATCTCGCAACTTAAATGTTTAGAATCTAAACTCTTATCCCGTTTTGGCATTTTCTCCCTGCTCTTTAAAAACAATAGTTTATTGAGATATACTTTACATAGTATACAACTCATTTTGCAGACTGCGCGACTCAGCGGTTTCAGTGTCGGGACACGGGATCATCCCCGTGGGAGGCAGCCGCTAGTCTCGCTCTGCGGGCCACGAACTCCGGACGTTGGGCGCAGACGGGATACTACGCCGTGGGCTCTGCTGGTCGGCTCGCGTCAGGTAGCGTTCGGTTTCCGGCGTTCTGCCTTTAGCCGTCTGAGCACCTCACCGCGTTTATGGCCGGAGGCCGTTAGGGGACCTGGAGGCACCACGTGGCATCCGCTCCCTCGCAGGTGCTGGGCACGCGGCTGGTTTCCACTTCCCGGCTCCCGTGAACAGCGCTGCCGTGGACACCGGGTACCCTGTTTGTGCGGGCACGTTTTCTCCTGGCCCCGACGTGGGAGCTGAGCTGCTGGGTCGGCCGGTGACTCTGCGCAGACCCTCCCGAGGACCCGAGGGACTGAGTTCTGTCGCACTGCTATGTTGCCACGTGGGCACAGGAGGCTCCGCTCTCCACCTGTGGTCACCCATCCGCATCCCTGCAGCCGCCCGAGGGCTTGGACCTCCAGGCCACCTCGTCCCCACCCTGGCAATGCCCAGGGGGGCCCCCGGGCTTCTCCTCCCCTCCATCGAGCCTCGAGTGGTCTGTGATCCTGCCTCCTTGGTATGAACGCCGTCATGGCGGGGGCACGAGGCATGATGCTCCCCACTGAAGGGGCGCCCGCCGGGAACAGGGACCTCCCCCCCTCGTGAGAGAGGCGGCCGTCTGGGGAGCAGGCGGCGGGCGGCACACGTGTCCTCCACGCAGGCCTGCCCGGTGTCCCCGAGGCACCTGGCGCACCGCTAGGCCCGAGGGGTGGCCCCGCGGGCCTTGGAACCGAGGCGGGCTCGGCCCAGTGCCCGCGGGCCTGCTTTGCGCACACTCGGCAGAGGGACGGCGTGGAGGCAGGAGGGCGTCTAGTCGAGCCGGCTGCACAGAGAACACGCTCACCATCTGGGAGCAGTAAGGCCTTCCCGGGGAAGGGGCCTCCTGACCCAGCTCTTCCAGGATGGAGCTGACGAGGGAGAGTGGGGGGCGAGGCTCCGGGCCGAGGAGAAGGGCGCCCGGCGTCCCGGAGCCCGCGGGTGCCCGGCTCTGCCCTTCCCAGCCAGGCGTGGCTGGGGCGGCAGCCGCGGGGTGGGGGCGTCGGGAATCGAGGCGGGGCAGGAAGGGTTAGGGGCGCAGACTTCTGACTTCATCCCGAGGCGGCGGACCAGCCTGGAGGGTTTTAGGGGGAATGTTCGACAGACGATGCTGGCTTCGAAGGTCTTTCCAGATCGCCACGGAGATGGCCGTCCCCGCAGCCGAGAAGGAAGGGGACCAGAGTGGCCCTCTTCTCTGCTGCCTCCACGGTGACACTGAAAGACGGCATAGGTCCTTCGAGAGAAACTTCCTTACTGAAATTTCAAGTGTTCTTGCCTTTCAGGCTGGCCTAGACCCTGGCTTCACCCCTTCTCTGGGAACAGAGGGGCAGGAAATGCTGGGGGGAGGTGGTGTGAGGCAGAGGGACCCGGATGTGCTCCCAACCTGTGCAACCTTGGCCACCGTCCTCCCTGCCTCCATCCTCCCTCCATCCACCCTCCTCCCTCCCTCCATCCTCCCTCTCCCCTTCTCCCTCCTCCCTCCTCCTTCCCTCCATCCTCCCTCCTTCCTTCTCCCTTCTCCATCTATCCTCCCTCCTCCCTCCCTTCCTCCTCCCTCCATCCACCCTCCTCCCTCCCTCCACCCTCCTCCCTCCCTCCCTCCTCCCTCCATCCACCCTCCTCCCTCCCTCCATCCTCCCTCCCCCTTCTCCCTCCTCCTTTCCTCCATCCATCCTCCCTCCTCCCTCCCCCTCTTCCCTCCTCTCTCCCTCCCTACTCCTTCCTCCATCCTCCATTGTCCCTCTCTCCCTCCTCCCTCCCTCCATCCTCCCTCCCTCCCTCCTCCCTCCTCGCTTCTCCCTTCTCCCTCTTCTCTTCCCCCTCCCTCCATCTCTCCCTCCTCCCTCTTCCCTTCTCCCTCTATCCTCCATCCTCTCTCCATCCTCCCTCCTCCCAATTCCCTCCTCCCACCATCCTCCCTCTCTCCATCCTCCTTTTCCCCTCCATCCTCCCTCCAGCCTTCTCCCTCCTGCCTCTTCCCTTCTCCCTCTTCCCTCCTCCCTTCATCCATCCTCCCTCCTCCCCCTCCCTCTTCCCTCCTCTCTCCCTCCCTCCATCCTCCCTCCCTCCATCCTCCCTCCCTCCATTCTCCTTCTTCCCTCCCTCCTCCCTCCCTCCTCCATCCTCGCTTCTCCCTCCTCCCTCTTCCCTTCCCCCTCCCTCCATCCACTCTCCCTTCTTGCTCCCTCCCTCCATTCTCCCTCCCTCCATCCTCCATTCTCCATCCTCCCTCCATCCATCCTCCTTCCCTCCACCCTCCCTCTCTCCATTCTCCCTCCCTCCCTCCATCCTCCCTCCTCTCTCCTCCATCCATCCTCCCTCTTCGCTTCTCCCCCCCTTCCCTTCTCCCTCCATCCTCCCTCCCTCCCTCCTCCCCCGTCCTCCCTCCATCCTCCCCCCTCCTCACTCCCTCCTCCCTCTACCTTCCCTCCTCGCTCTCTCCATCCTCCTTCCCTCCCTCCCTGCTCCCCCAGGCCTCCAAGGCCCAGCACCTAGCGGACACCAGGTCTGCGCCTCCTGGGAAGGAGAGCTTCTCTCCTTGTACTCAGTGAGATTCTACGGAGGGCAGCGGCACTGTCACCCAGGGGCGTGGACGGTCACCAGTCCACGAGCTCCTTAGGGACCTCCCGAAGCCCTCCCTCTCTCACCCCCCTCATCGTATTTTGCAGTTGAGGAAATGGAGGCCTACGTTAGAGAAATGATTTGGCTAAAACTGCAAAATAACTTCCTCAATAAATTAGAGTTCCCACGTGACCCGGAAATCCCACTCTGGATCCGCAGCCGAAAGAACTGAAAGCAGGATTGGAACAGACGAGCGTGCGCCAGCACAACGGCCGGAGGCGAAGAACCCACCTGTCCCGGAAGAGGAGGAGCTCAACAAGACGTGGTCTGCGCACGCGACGGAATATTCTCCAGCCTTCAGAAGGAAGGACGTTCTGACACCTGCCACACACGGATGAGCCCTGGAGACGTTACGCTCAGGGGGATAATCCGGTCAGAAAATACTGTATAGTTCCACTCGTATACGGCACCCAGAGAGGTCGCAGTTATGGACAGAATGGCATGGTGGGCCCAGGGCTGGGGGAGGCAGACGGGGGGGCTAGTGTCTCACGGGGACAGCGTGTCGGACTGGGAAGAGGAAGTCGTCCTGGAGACGGAGGGTGGGGGTGGCTGTACGACAACACGAATGCACTTGGGCCACTGCACCGCATTTATTTTTAAATAGGTTTTTCTTAAATGATTATTTACTTACTTCTGAGAGCGACCATGCGTGCACGAGCAGGGGAGGGGCTGAGAGAGAGGGAGACACAGAATCCGAAGCGGGCTCCGGGCTCCAGGCTCCGAGCTGTCAGCGCAGAGCCTGACGTGGGATCAGGACCCGAGCCAAAGTCAGACGCTTCACCAACTGAGCCGCCCAGGCGCCCCTGTAACGGTCTCACGTTAAAGTCCTACTTTTGTTTTACTTTCTTTTTTCTTTCTCATCTATTTTTTAAAATAACCTTTTCATGATCATGCATATACATGCATTTTAGGAAGCTAGAGAATAAAGGCAAGCAAAAATTCAAAAAGTAAAACTTAGAATCCTATTCCCCAAGTGTCCCCATTAATACCTTAGCGTATGTCCTTCTTTTTACTAAAAGGAGAGTTGACGTGATCTGCAATTGGCTTTTTCCACTTTTCCATTGCAGTAAATTTTCATATCATCTCATATTCAAATTACATTCGAATTTCCTCAGGTGACCCCAAAGCTTTTTTATAGCTGGTTTCTCCAGAACGGGGTCCCCTCCGGGATCACTGATTGCATCGATGCGTCTGGCCCGGCCGACTCTTCCTCTGGCAAAAGTCACGTCTGGAAATAGGATGTAGTTGGAGGCACCGGGCCCGTCATCCTCCAGAACTTCCCACCTTCCGATCTTGTGTTGTTGCTTCCGGATGGTGCTCCTCACACCTTTTCATTTCCCGTAAACTGGAGATAATATCTAAAACATCTTTTGTATAATTGCCGCTGATTCCGTATACTTCATATTGCACCGCGACTGGAGACACCCTAGCTTGATGAAGAATGGTAAAATCACTAACAAGGCTCAGATGAATTTCTCAGGGAGGGTGGCGACAGCCCCACCCCTCCATCGGGCAGTTGGATCACCCCTTGTGCACCTGGGAAGGGACAGGTGTGGTGCCACCCGGACCCTGTATGAATATCCAGGTCCCCACCGACTATTAATATAGTGGCTTAGCTACAGTTTGATAATCCTTGTTCGTGAGGGTTTGAAAATTATGCTTTTTCTGACCCCTACGTGTTTGTGGGGTTTTTCCCTACAAAGCAGAGCACTGCCTCACCCACCGGGACTAGACGGAGGGCTACAGTTCCAACACAGAAGCAAAAAAAAAAAAAAAGACTTTATTTTTCAGTTTTAGTGGGCGAGAAGCTTCGAAGTGTCCCATCCCACACGGAGGGGTTTCAGTCTACAGGAACGAGACTTCGCCTTCTAGATCGGCGGGGGAGCAAACGCTATTTGGTATTTTCAATGAATTTCTGAGACTGCGTTAGCGTTCCCGTAACCCTCTATTGTGTGAACCATGTGGCACGGCTTCCTTGAAAAATCCCTTAAGACCTCAGAAAAATTCCAGAAACTTCAACGCACAGGGGGTCGCAAGAGGCCAGCTCCCTCCACCGCCGCGCCGTGGGCTCCGAGCTTCTCCGCAGGGTGTCCGGGCCGCTCCCCGGGAAGCCCGCTCCCTGCGCGTCCGCGCGCTCAGCCCGCACCTCCGGGCCCCGCCCCCGCGCCCGCCCGCACCTCCGGGCCCCGCCCCCGCGCCCGCCCCCGCTCCCGCCCCCGCGCCCGCCCGCACCTCCGGGCCGGGGCGGGGGTCGCCCGCGTGGCCGCCTCCCCGCCGGCCGCTAGGGGGCCGCTGCCACAGTTTATTAGACAATACAAGTTTGCGTGCGCAGAATCGGAAACGAGCTGTAATGTTGAGAGTGACGAAAAACTTTACTGCAAAAAGTGTGAGGCGAAAAAAAAAATAGAAACCAAGTCTTGGAACAGGTTAAAAGAACCTTATTCCTTTGAGAGGCTCTGGGGAAAGCGACGCTTCCGCCTGCCCGGCTAGCTCAGTCGGTAGAGCATGGGACTCTTAATCCCAGGGTCGTGGGTTCGAGCCCCACGTTGGGCGGTTGCGGTTTTGCTCTCCCCGCGAGCCCGGGGGTCTCTGACTCCGAAGTCTGCCTCCGCCCGGGGCGAGCCGGAGCTTCCTGTTTTCAAACAATGCGGTGCGGGGGAAACCCTGCAGACGGAAGGAGCGTGGAAGCGGGAACCATGAGGGCGGAAAAGCATTTCATGATCTGAGGGCACAGGTGACGGTTACCTGGTGCGGAGAAAGACGCTCCTGACCGCCCCTTCGAAGGCCAGGGAGCCCACCGTGAGGGGCGAATAGGCTCCAACAGTAATGAGATGGGGGTCCTGCCGGGACGTCTGAAATGTGTGGGTTTTGATTAATACTTAATATTTAATTGAATGCTGTGTGGTGTTGATAAGTTTGGAGATCAGCGGTGACTCCTGGGGTTTATTACGCATATTAATTAATTTCCTGTCCTTAAATCCCTTATAGCGAATCCACTTGCTTTTTGCCTGTGGGCAGGCGAGTGCTTACAGGGCCGCTGCAGCGATCAGCTGCTCCCTGCTGTCAACACACCGGTTAGAACTGTTTTCACCTTTTTTCCGCCTAACTTAGTGATTCACATTGAACATTTTTCCATCCTCCATTCGGGAGTCTCAAAACTATCTCAAAAGCGAGCAAAGACTTTTTTTTTTCCTGCCTAGGTTTTCTTAAAAGAACCCAATCTCTTAGGGGCAGAACTTGGCCTTTGTGTAGGTAGCTGCAAATGTTTGCCTTCTCTGCAATCCTTTCCATGGTTCGCAGCAATTCCCAGACCTTCTCCACAGCTGCCAGATGCTCTTCTCGATTCAGGACACGAGTTCAGACTTTGGAAGGAAGGCAGAGAAAGCTTCAGCGGCAGAAACGAAGATCCCTGCCTGCCTCTATCACTACAGTCGCTAAAAATCTCTAGGCAATGGGAGATCATGTGGGAGTTTTCAAAAGGCAAAAAGCCTTGCTGGAGGAAAGGCAAGCGGGTGAATTGACAAGAGTCAGTGAAGATATCACGCACCTACTGATCGATTGATTGATTTTTAATTTTTAGTTCCAGTGTAGTTAACATAGTGTTATGTTGTTTCAGAATTCCGCGCATTACTCAGTGGTCATCATGCTAAGTGCACTCTTTCCCCCAGAAGTCTTCAATCATGCATTTGTTTAAAAGAATTTTTTAAAGCTTTTATTTTTGAGAGAGAGAGAGAGAGACAGAGTGTGAGCAGGGGAGGGGCAGACACACAATCGGCAGCAGGCTCAAGCTCTGAGCTGTCAGCACAGAGCCCGACACAGGGCTCGACCCATGAACTGCGAGATCATGACCTGAGCAGCGGCCAGATGCTTAACCAACTGAGCCACCCGGGTGCCGCCATCATGCATCCATTTTAAATTGAACATTGGTGTTATGGGGTGAATTGTGTTCCCATCACATGCATGCGTTGAGGCCCTAACCCTTGTAACCAGAATGTGGACTTACTTGGAAATAGGGTTTTTGTAGATGTAATTAGTCAAAATGAGGACTGGAGTAGAATGCTCTCACCCCCGCGTAACTGGTGTCTTTATTAAAAGGGGGAATGTGGACACACATGCACCCAGAAATGCACATTTGGACACGAGGGAGAGGGCCGCGTGCAGATGCGCGGTGGCGAGCCCCGAGCGCTCCTAGCAAACCGCCAGAGCTGCAGAGTCACAAAGCAGGCTCTCTCTCCCAGCCTCGGGAGGAACCGGCACCGGGATCTCGGACCTCTGGCCTCCGGACAGCGAGGCAGCAAATGCCTGTTGTTACTGTCACCCACTCTGTGGCACCTGTTACGGTAACCCCAGGACACTAATAGAATCCGTGTTCTATTAGGAGGTGATTTTGATTAAAAAAACCCATTTTTTTGTGCTCACTATTAATTGCCATCCATTTCATTTCATTTCATTCGATCTCATTTCATTTCAAAAGTGCTGGGAAAAGCACTAGTTTGATTGGGTGTCGACCTACATTCGGCTCCCGCGAGAGAGTTCGGGTCACAGCTCCTGGAGAACTAACATTTAGAGTGAGCTCCATCTCAACGGTTATTTTCTTCTTCTTCCTGGCTGGTGGTTGATTACGGCGGCTAATGATTTATTACTGATTTTACTAAAAGAATGTATTCAAAGACATATCAAATCGAACACACTTTACTCTCCCATGGAACTCATATTTGAAGACTGTATTCGATTATTCCATAAATGATTCATTTTAAGAAAGTTTGCTAATTCTTTGTGGTTCAGTTTCTCTAACGAGTAAAGGACAAGGAAAAGAGACAGATAACTCGGTCAGATGAAATGCAAAGAAATGTGTGAACCACGCTTGGATCCTGATCTGAACCGACCAATTACAAAAACACATGCATGACATCATCTGGAGACTCTGAACATTGACGGGATACTCGAAGAGTCTAAGAAGTTATTTATTTACTTATTTATAAATTTTATTTTTTAGAGAGAGAGAGGGAGAGAGAGAGACAGAGAGAGTGCAAGTGGGGGAGCAGGCAGGCTCCACACTCAGCATGGAGCCTGATATGGGGCTTGGTCAGGACCCCAGGATCGTGACCTGAGCCCAAATCGAGAGTCAGAGGCCTAACCCACGGAGCCACCCAGGCACCCCAGAAGGCACTTGTTTGTTTTTTTGTTTAAATGTTTTATCATTTATTATTTTTTTAATGTTTATTTATTTTTGAGACAGAGAGAGACAGAGCATGAGTGGGGGAGGAGCAGAGAGAGAGGGAGACACAGAGTCCGAAGCAGGCTCCAGGCTCTGAGCCCTCAGCATAGAGCCTGACGCGGGGCTCGAACTCACAGACCGCGAGATCATGACCTGAGCCGAAGTTGGACGCTCAACCGACTGAGCCACCCAGGCGCCCCATATCATTTATTTTTGAGAGAGAACAGGGGGAGGGGCAGAGAGAGGGAGAGAGAATCTCAAGCAGGCTTCATGCTGTCAGCATAGAGCCCGATATGGAGCTTGAACTCACAAACCGTGAGATCACGACCTGAGCTGAGATCACGAGTCAGGCATTAGCTGACTGAGCCCCCCAGGCGCCCCGGAGGTTACTTAGTGTTAAATGTCATAACGGTAATGTGTGGAAAGAGAGCGCTCATGTTTTAGAGGTACGTCCTGCCTTGTTTACGGGTGGGGTAGATATGATTTCTGGGATTTGTGTTGTGGATCTCGGTGGGGGGAGGAATGCTCGGTGCCGGCGGAACAAGCCTGGCCGTGTCAGCCGCTGCAGAGGCCGAGCGATGGCTCCGCCCTGGCTCATTGTACCTGCCCCTCGACTTTTGTACGTGTTTTAAAATCTCCATACATTTGAATACAATTTGATTATACAAAACCACAATTGTCTTAACCTCCTGAGCCCAGTGATCACGCTGAGCATCCCTGGTGAGCCGGCGGACCTCGCGTGCGTCGGGACGCGACACAGCTGAGAAGCGCATGGCATCACCTGTAAGGTACTCTTGTCAAAAACCCTCAGCTTGGAGCGGACCACGGCTTTCGACCTAAGTTAAAGCTTATAAAAAGCAAAAGGAGAAGCGAGTTAAGTAAGACCACGAGTGAACAACCTGACAGATCCGGAGGGCCGCACATTCAAAAAGGTTCGGGTTCTTCAAAAAGCAAAGCAAATGTCATGAACACACACTCACACCACTGACGGTCGGGTGTGTGCGGGGGGGGGACCGTTGTGCCAAGGGCTGCTCCCCCACCCCCCTGCGGCAGACTAGTGAGGCCAATGAGCTCTTTTCGGAACGATCTTAAATGTGTGAGACAAAAACCACACAGTGTGATAAAGCAGAACAATCATATTGAAATACAGGTATCGAATTATCTTAAACTATGATACGGTAATGGGCATGCTTCACCTCTAATCTAATCTAGCAGCAGGTCTGGTAAGTGCAGGTTTCAAAATAATGCTGATGTAAGTGCAGCTTTGAGAGGCACGCAAGGACAGCGCGACGTGAAAACCTCTCATTCATACCGTGGCAGAGCCATGGCTGCTGTGGTGGGACTTTCTTTCCTTCATTGACAAAGGAAGGAAATGCTCAGTTTCATCCTGGATGTGGCGAAGGTGGAGATGTAATTTTTTCCCTATCCAAGTTCATTCCTGCCTTAAGAACTTCTGGCCTAGATTTAAAAAAAGAATTTTTAAAAACGTTTATTTTATTTACGTTGAGAGAGAAAGCGCAAGCAGGGGAGGGGCAGAGAGAGAGGGAGAGAGAGAATCCCAAGCAGGCTCCATGCTGTCAGCGCAGAGCCCGACATGGGGCTCGATCTTACAAACAGCAAAATCAGGACCTGAGCCAAATTCGACTCTTGATTTCAGCTCAGGTCATGGCCCCAGGCTCATGGGATCAAGTCCTGTGTCGAGTCCCGAGCCCCAAGCTGAGCGTGGCGCCTGCTTAAGATTCCCTCTCTCCCTCTGCCCCCTCCCCTGTTAGTGGTCTCTCTCTGTGTCACTAAATAATAATAATAATAAAATAATAATAATAATGCATTTTTACAAAAGATTTAAGTGTGCCTGGGGGGCTCAGTTGTGAAGCATCTGACTTCAGCTCAAGTCATGATCTCACGGTTTGGTTTGTGAGTTCAAGCCCCACACTGGGTGAGCCTGAGCCCTGCTTCTCTCTCTCTTTCTCTCTCGCTCTCACTCTTGAGCTCACTCTCTCTCCACCCCTCGTGGGATTCTCTCTCTCTGTCTCTCTGCCCCTCACTCACTTGCACCCTCTCTCAAAAAAAAAAAAATCTAAAAAGCAAATAAATAGGGGCGTCTGGGTGGCTCAGTCGGTGAAGCGTCCAACTTCGGCTCAGGTCATGATGTCACTGTTGCGAGTTCGAGCCCCATGTCGGGCTCTGTGCTGACAGCTCAGAGACTGGAGCCTGTCTTCAGATTCTATGTCTCCCTGTCTCTCTGTCCCTCCCCTGCTCGCACTGTCTGGCTCTCAAAAATAAAAAAACATTAAAAAATTTAAAAAACAAATAAAAGATTTAATTAAGAGATTTACCAACCAAATGCAAAATGTCATTTAATGCATTCCGCTTTGAAAGACCAAGCAACAAGCATACAATTATAAAAACATTTTAGGAACAAGTGTGGAAATGTCGAGTGGGAATTATATGATCTTGGGGAGTCACTGTTAATTGTGTCGTGTGTGATGACGGTATCGTGGCCCGTGAGAGAATGCCTTTCTATTTTGGAAGTACACAATGAGGAAACAGGCATGCTATGTAACGGATTATTCTTTCTAGTTCTTTATGTTTGAAAATTTTACGTCTAAAAGAAAGTGACTTGTAACGATGTTTTTATTAGCGTATACGGTAGGTGGGGAGAACCGCGTCACTCCTCACTGTGCCACAGGACGAATCTGTACACACGTGAACACCACGTAACCACACCAAACATACAGAACACATCCGGCACCCCCCGAAGTTCCCTCGAGCCCCCTTCCACCTCGGTCAGCCACTACCCTGATTTCTGGAGGAAATTCCGTTTGGTGTCTGGTTGCCTTTGCACAACCAGACTTCCTCCTATAGTAAGACCAGGTTGCAGGGCTGATGACACCGTGGTTGGCAAGGATGCTGGAAAACAGGCTCTCTGAAATTGCTGGTTGAAATGTACATTGATGAAGCTTCTGTAGGCCGTTAAAAATGCCCAGTCTTGGACTTAATAATTCTACATCCTAGGTCATAAAAACAAACAAACACCACAAAAAAAACCCCAATGTGTACAATGGCTTAGGCTGAAAGACATAGATTGTGTGTGTGTGTGTGTGTGTGTGTGAGAGAGAGAGTGTGTGTGTGTTACAGTGAAAAGTTGAAAGCAACCTAAACGTGCCGCAACAGAACCAAGGGCAGGTAAATTAGGGTCTGCTTACCGAGGCACCTGCCGAGACGCACGCAGATGTGGCTGGGGTCACCTCTAGGGCCGTACCGTTAAGTTCAAAAAGAAGACACAGAACGGTATGTACAGCGTGTCTACGGGAAAGGAATAACCCACCGGCAACGACCGAAAAGGCCCGTGCAAGTGACAGGGAGGTCAATGAGGGTACGCGAGGGGCTTGCTAACGGCGGGCCCTGTTTTCCGCTTCCGAGAGCTGCGGCAGGAACAAGCCAAACACTCACGCACGAGTTGTGTAGTTAACGCAAAGGCAACAACCACAACTTCGCTGTGAATAACGAAGGTAGAGAGGGTGGGGGGGGGGTGCAGGCAGCGCAGGCCGCGCGCACAGAAGGCGCTGTGTTGGGGGCGGCAGGTGTAGGGGCCTGCAGGGGAGGGGGGCGGCAGGTGAGGGGGGAGGCAGGTGAGGAGGGTTGAGGGTGAGTGGGGGAGGCAGGTAAGTGGGGGCCGGCAGGTGAGGGGGCGTGGCAGGTGAGGGGGGTAGCGGCAGGTAAGTCGGGGCTCCAGGTGAAAGCGGCGGCGCCCTCACCAGAGTGGGGGAGGCGGCAGGTGAGGGGTGCAGGTGAGGAGGGGACTGTAGGTGAGCGGCGGGCTGCAGGTGAGGGGCTGAGGCAGGAACAGAGCTCACATACAACGACCGAACTACTCTGACGCAGGTAACACTGAGGCAGCGCAAATGGAGGGCGCTGGTCAGGCTCACAAAGAGACCTCGGACCCCGGGGAAGCCCGGACCGGGAGGAGAGCCGGCCCTCCGGCCGTCCGCCCCACCCCCACCCCGCCCCGCCCGCGCACCCGCCCGCGCACCCGCCCGCGCACCCGCCCCTTCCCTCCTCGCAGAACTACGGCTCCCGGCGTGCCCCGGGGCGGCGCGGGCGCAGCGGCGCGTGCGCGGCGTGCGGCCGTTGGCTGGGGCGGCGGCTGCGCGGTCGCAGGCGCGGTGAGGTCTGCGGGCGCTTGGCAAATCGGGCCCAGGATGTAGAGCTGGCGGTGCCTGACGGCGCGTCTGACGCGGAGCTGGGTGGGGTAGAGAGTAGGGGGCGGTAGTCGGGGGTGGTGGGAGAAGGAGGAGGCGGCGGCGAATCACTTATAAATGGCGCCGAAACAGGACCCGAAGCCCAAATTCCAGGAGGGTGAGTCCGGGCCCCCGGGGAGAGGCGGCCGGCGGCGCGGGAGCGACGGGCCCGGCCGGGTGGCGGGGGCTCGGGGCCGGGGGCGACGCGGGCCGACGCCCGAGGGGCTGGCGGGCAGGGCTTTGTGAGGAAGGCGCATTGCGACGGCGGGCCGCGGCGCGGGCGGAACGGCCGCGGGCGAGGCCGAGGAGCGCGGGGCGCGGCGGAGCCTGGGTGCGCCGGCCGCCCCGGGAGGAAAGCGGGCGCGGTCGGCCGCCCATTGTGGGGAGGTGGCGGGCGCGCCATGGCGGCGGCCGGGCGGTGATGTGGCGTGGGGGAGGGGAGGCGGCGCTCGCGCTGGCGGGCCGCGACTTGGGCAGCCCCCGGCCGGCGCCCCGCCGCCTGCCGCCGAGGGGGATGCGCTCGGCGGCGCGGCGGGGCCTGACCGGACCTCGCGTCTGTGACGGGAGAGGCGCGCTGCTACGAAATGGCCGCTGCGAGGCGGCCGCGCCATCATGGCCGCCGGCGGCCGGCGCGCGCTCAGCGCCCCCTTCCGGAGGCCACGCAGCCGCGATTCGGGGCCGGCGGGCGGGGCGGGGCGCGCAGCCGCGGTCCGGGGCGGGGCGGGGCAGGGGCCGGGCCGGAGGGGCGCGCGGGGCTTTGTGCCGCCCGCGGCCTCGGGCATGCGGGCGCGCTCCCTGCGCGGGGACCCGGCCCCGCTTCGCCCGGGGCCCCCGGCCCGAGGCTGAGTGCAGCGTCGGGCACAAGCGGGCACTCGACCGCTGGCTTCATTTTGCTTATTAATTGGCGTTTTTTTCCTTTTTTTCTTGTATGTGTGAGTGTGTGACTAAGCCTTGATTGACAGTAGAGCCGGACTTTACTGGAAGGTCTTAAGTGTTTGTGGTAACGCGTCTGTTCGCGCGCAGTGGAGAAACACAGGCAGGAACGCTTGACCGTTCACCGCGGTCGGTGGGGTGCTGGTCAGCATAGACGTCCACCCGTCCGCGGAGACACGTGTCGCTGCGGGGAGTTTCAGACCTCCAGCCCCCTGACCCCCGCACCGAGCGGACCCTCCTAGTTATCCCGGCTGTTTGCCCTGGAGGGGCCCGGGGCCTGCGCTCCTCTAGGGGTGTGGCGACCCCCTCGGGCGGGTTGAAGGTGAGGTTTCTTTCATCCGGGGAAAAGTAATACCCTGTTAGTGACGACAGAACACTGCAGAAGAATCGAGCTTACGTGATGTGATGGTGGAAACATGAGTCATCAGGAATAAGACTTAAAAAAAAAAAAGGAATAGGACTTTTTTCGTGATTCCTTTAACTCGGAAGTCTCTCATTTAATCATGGCTCAGCATGTGTTGGAGAAGCAGGTTGTAAGCGCGGTGACTGTTGTCCCGGCCTGGGTCCTCCCCTGCAAACTCCCTTCCAGCGAAGGGTGAAGGAAACTGTCGGGCGGTTTAGGCGATTTATCAGGAATTCGCAGGCCGGTGGGAGCTTGTTCGTTCCTGGGGAGCGCTGGCCGCGGAGGGGGGGGCCTCGGGATCGCTCAGCCTTGAATTCGAGGGCGGAATCACTTCTGCCTGAGGTGGAGAAGGGCTTCCGGAGCCCGATGCGTGTTCGCTCCTTCCCCGTGACCGGTCTTTCTCTGCACTTGGTGGCAAGTAGGCAGTAGGCGTTGCTTCTCCTGGGGCCACGGGAAGAGGGAGGAATGAGGCCCTTCCGGCGGTGTCTGTAGAGTGCCCCTGAAGACTGAGGTTAGGAGACACGGGTCTGGTCTCTGGTGCTGCTGTGTGTGAGCGCTCCGTCGCCCCGTGTCCCCGGGCCTCGGCATCAGTGCGGCTCCACTTTGGAGGGGTCCTAGCCCGGGGGACACACCCCAGAGTGGTCTGGACCCCCTCCCGGCAGCGCCTGTTTTGGTTAACGCTCCCATCAGCCTGGAAGTCAGTCTAAACTCTCTGCGTTTGTTTAGTTGTCCGTAATTCTCACTGCTTTCGGTTCAGACCTATTTCTTCCCTCAGACTGCTGAGAGAAGTCTCAGCTTTGTTTCCCTATTTCCAGTCTCCGGTGAAGCTCCGCACAGGGCCCATCTTCTGGCACATTCTTCAGAATGATGGAGAGAACTTTGTGCAGAGTAAAGTTCCTCCACCTACTCGGGAGATTCTAATACACGTCTCTGGTGAAGCTCGAGAATCTAATTTTATTATTTTTTTTTTACATTTATTTGTGTATTCTTGAGAGAGAGCCAGCAAGGGAGGGGGAGAATCCCAAGCGGACTCCGAGTTGTTGGCGCAGAGCCTGGTGAAGGGCTCAATCCCACAAAACATGAAATCATGACTTGTGCCAAAATCAAAGAGTCAACACTTAACTGACCAAACCATACAGGCGCCCTGAAAATCTGTAGTTTGAAAAACTCCAAGAGGTTCTTGGTCAGATTTGGGAGTTGTTCTTACGGGATAAAGTCCAGACTTCAAAACAGGACATAGAAGGCAGGCACACCACAATCTGTGTAACTTTGATTTCTACTTGTATACGTTTATCTTGGGCTCCGGCAAGAGCAAACTGTTTATACACAAGTGGTGGGGGTCTGATGGCGTCACTTTGGCGTGTTTCTTTGCTTCCTTCCCGTTGTTTCCCTAGTAGCTCATCGTTCACTCCTGTTGCATATGAAGATAAAAATCTGAAATCCAGTAAATTGTGTAAAACTATTTGCTTCCATATCTGTGTCCCCAGTGATCTGATGGTGCTCAAGCAGGTACAAGAAAGACTGGGTATAAATACGTTGAAAATGAATGTACAGATTTGCTTTAGGATAACTTTTTTTTTTTTTAACATTTATTTATTTTTGAGAGAGAGCGGGGAAGGGACAGAGAGAGGGAGAGAGAGAGAATCTCAAAGCAGGCTCCACACTGTCAGCACAGAACTGGACAAGGAACTTGAACTCATGAAATGAGATCACAACCTGAGCCGAAATCAAGACTCTGACACTTAACCAACTGAACCACCCAGGTGCCCAAAGTTGTTGTTGAAATTTAAAAGCAGCAGTTACTACCTTCTCGCTGTATAGTGTCTTCAGAGTTGAGCTAGTAGGTCATTTTAATAATTTTAGAGCCAAAAGAGCCAACTGTGGTGGAGTACTGTTGTTACCTCCGGGTCTGACGAAGCCCAAGTGGCCTGAAAATAACGTGCAAGACATTGGTTTCTACTGTAATCAAATGTAATTTTCAGGTACTGTCAGGAATTACCTGCTTGATTTGTCTGATGAGCAGTCGGCTTCCAGGCCGTCTTCTAGTCCCTTCCATTTAGTTACTCTGACACGTCTGAATGGTAACTTCGACATAGAGTGTGATTTCCAAAAGGTACAATTCTTATCTATTTTACCTGACCTGGGAAAGATCGGGGGAACCAGAAATAATAGGTCGAGCATACGGTCCTGAGTTTGGAAATATTTTAAAAATTGTGTTTTCAGATACACATTGAAACACCCAGTCCTTCCAATAGGTAGTTACTATGGATTTTATTGGCTTAGTAGGTGATAGATGATCTGATGATCTAAATAGATTGACCTTCTAATAAATTGAGTTTTGCTGTTTACATCACGTGCTGAGGTGTTTTCTGTTGTAGGGTACAATTGAAGTTTGATCTAAAGTGTTATTCTGTACCTAGCCTTATTCTCCCGGTTGTGCAAGGAATAACTCAGTCCAGCCGTGATGGCCCACACATGTCTCTTAGATATGAAGAGAAATGAAGATTAACTCCCTTTTTTTTTTTCCCCCCACTTCTACAGGTGAGCGAGTGCTGTGCTTTCATGGGCCTCTTCTCTATGAAGCAAAGGTATGGAACCCGTTTTCCTTTGACAGTTTAGCTGAAATTACTGGATAGATGACTTTTGAGTAGTGGGGGTTAGTCACTTTTTTCCTACATTTGTGGTTCACAGGAGCCCCTCGTGTTCTCTTTCGGGGTGTCTAACTGCTTGCCGAGTGGGTCAGATACTGACCTGCTGAAGGCCCAGCAGTTGGAAGGAGCATTCAGAGGGGAGAGAAAAGACAGGTTGTTTGTGGGAGCAAGTTGCATTGTGTCCTTAATGACTTGTGAGGACACACTGCCAGTCACTTTTATGTGTAAATACAGTCGGCTGGGTAAGCTCTGAACCAACGGTTACCTTAAGGATAAAACCTGATGTAAAATGTGAGGACGTTTAACTCAATTTTATTTGTTGGCTCGTCGGTCAACGTTTGAATCCTAGGGGCTTCCTTTCCTCTGTCATGTTGTGCCCCAATTTGTGAAAACTGGCTTTACGCTTAGCCAGAGGTAAATGAAATAATGAATTCCCAAGTCAGAGTGTTTTTACTATTTAGTTTCTGGTAATTTTTAGCACAGATATTTATGGTGTGACTATTTTTAACAAGTGGTTTTAAAAATGGTATGCAAAGCAGGAAATAGCATTCAGTCACATGCGGTTTCTACAGCGTTCTTGGTGAGCAGTTTACACGTGTCTGTGAAAGTGGTCTTCACAGTTTTTGAAGTGTGTCCCCAGGTAATAACCATGTCTGAAACCAACTGAAAAGTTGTTTTGAATACATAGATTTGTGGTTTTAAAGTTCTGAAATTGGAGTTGGATTCATGGAGAATCCGGTCAGGAACATCATGTGTGCGTGCATGTGTCCTAGTGGTGTGATCCTAACCCGGTCTTCAGTCAGGTGTGAGTCCTCTTGATCATTCCTGTCCCTGAGGGCGATTTTTGTGTCATCATCCTGGAGCACACTCCAGTTTTCTCCCCTGGCAGCTGAAAGTCCAGTGAACAATTTTTAAATGGTGGTTGGAATAGCTTAAATTCTCACAGTTCTCGTGGTTTGCCTCAGATAAAGGCTTTTAATCCGTGACGGAGAGTGGTCACTTTAACTTGTCATAGTTAATGCCTTTAATAATTCGTTCTAATTTGTTTGGCTGCTTTTTAAGAAGAACATAAAATGTTTTTCATCTGTTGTTTTGCTAGTTACTGATACTTTGCAGCAAAACAGTTTATTGCCCATAAGTTAATGACACTTTCTAATAATATGGTATAAATAATTTTCCTTAGGTGAATTTATTATTTTGAAATAAATAATAACTTCTGACTAACTATGAGAAAGTGCAAACATGGCTTTCATTAGCCGTTCTCGGAGAGCTAGTCTAGCTCATTGATTTAAGGGTCAGGGGGGTTCTCTTAACTACGGTTTTTCAGCTTTGGGGGTGACCCTGACAGCCTGTGCCTCTAAGGCAGTTGTAGGACGGTAACGCGTGCAGGTAGCTCGAGAGCCCGCATGACGTTCTGTTGGACAGTCATGCTTTCTTGTGCTCGTTTTGGTCCCCAGAGTTTGGAGGGTCTCTGAAAGATGGCATACTTGAAAATCATCCAGGTAGTTGTCGCCTTTTTCAAAAATGATTTCTGAGTGAATTTTCTCTTTTTTATTTCAGTGTGTAAAGGTTGCCATAAAGGACAAACAAGTGAAATACTTTATACATTACAGTGGTTGGAATAAAAAGTGAGTATTAGATCTTTAAAAGCAATTTTATTTCTAACAAGGCAGCTTGTGTCGTGTGTCACAGACCCATGGTTTGTTTTTTTTTAATTTTATTTAAAAAATTTACGTTTTTAAGTTGATTTATTTATTTTGAGAGAAGAGATAAGAAGTGTCAGTGGGGGAGGGTCAGAAGAAGGCCGGAGTAGAATCCCAAGCAGACCGCGCTGTCAGCACAGAGCCAGATGTGGGGCTCTAACTCACGATCATGAGATCATGACCTGAGCCGAAGTCAGACGCTTAACTGACTGAGCTGACCAGGCACCTCTCACACCCCTGCTTCTGAATTCTTGGATGGTTTTAATACATATTGAATCAAGGATGAAGTATTTGTGGTATGATGAAAATAATAGAAATTAGGGCACACGCCATTTCATTTCAGTCTGTGGATTATTTTTTGTGTCCTAGTATAATGTCTAGTAATTGTTAGTCAACTGCTTTTTTTCTGGTTCTCATACATTTTAGGACAGCTTGAGTTTTTTGCGCTAGCACCACACACAGTTACTGTGGACGTTACTGCAAATAGTTACACTCAGAGCTAGTTGGAATATTCTGCCTGGAAAAGGAAAAAGGAAAGGTTGCCTCATTTAGGAAGTAATGACCAACTTGTATTCTGAATTTTGGTATCATATGTGTTGGCAGAGTGTGATTTCATGTGGTTCATTTTTTAGAATATAGTTTAATAGAGATACAGAAATTCAATTGACTAATTAAGCCTAATTTTTCAGCTTGAAGAGTTAGACTTTTTTTTAAAGGAAGTGATGTATTGATCCGTTTCCAGGAGTAGGCAGTGGTCACTGGTGGAACACATTCTAGAATATCAAGCCAGTGGAGCTCTTTTTCAGCGTTGGGTCTTTCTCCTTGGGACCCACAGATAATATCACACTTAATAATTTACTCATTTCTGGTGCTTGAAATGGAATGTCCTTTAATTTTTACTGTGAGAGGTTTTAAATTACTGTTATTAATGTGTTTTGTGCTTCAAAGATTGCCAGAAAGTAGTTTTTCGGGGGTGGTTTTCTGGCCGCTTTTAATGCTTTGTGTCCCCTGAGCTGTGCTCTGGTACCCAGTTCTCCCTGTGAGCAGGCCAGCTGGCTGGGGGATTACTCCATTGCTGTGGAAGGGGGTATTGTCTGCGACTTCTACTGGCCCTGTGACTTTGGTGTTGTTTCATATAGTCCCTGAGCAACGTAGTTTTTATTTAGAAAAATTTTTCGGAAAATGCTTTTTGCTAAGAAGAAATAGAAGACCGTTTTCTTCCATTAGTATAGTTGTAGAAGGGTGGAAATCTAAAATGTGTCAAAGTACATTCCTGACAACTCGTAATTTTTTTCCATTTAATAAGTATTTCTAATAATGACAGGTAAGATATTAAATATTCAGAAATTGGGAGAATAACGGAGAAAACTATCGTTTTGGGTTTTTTTGGTTGGTTTTGAGAGGGGGAGGGGCAGAGAGAGAATCCCAGGCTGTGCCCAGTTCGTGCAGATTCTGACCTGGGGCTCGAACTCCCAAGACTGAGAGATCATGACCTCAGTTGAAATCAAGAGTCGGGATGCCTAACTAACTGAGCCACCCAGGCGCCCCGGAAACTATCTTTCTGTCTCATAGAAGTAAACCGTGATTTTAAATGTGATTTCAGTATTAATGCTAAATTATTTCTAGTATCCAGGAGAGTTTATTTATTGTATGGCTCCTAGTGTATATTTGTAGTTTTCCTATTAAGAAAATGTTTAGGTTCTAATTCAGTCCTTTATTTGACTTATTTTACGTACCGATGCTGTGTCATTATTAGTAAAATTGAGAGTATTACCATGTGATAAGACTCTCCCTTCTCTACAGGTGATAGAATGTTATCTTTATGCATGTTACATATAGGAAAGTTAAAGTTCATCCAGGAAATCAAAGAAAAACAGTAAATTTGTGGCATAGGTTTGTCCTCCTCCCCATTTAAATAATTCGGTTTTGTGTTTTAACTTTTATCTATAATATTGTATAAGATTACATGTAGATGTGTATAACTTAAAGACTGGAATTTGAGTGGCATTTGTAGCTTATGAGAGATCGAAAGTGCCAAATGCTTGTATTTCCTGATTGCTTCAAAATAATGTTTTTTCCTTTGTTAGAGTTTAGTAACACAAATAAATGATAGACTGCATATTTTGCTCATTGTAAAGCTAATTTTATGTATTTTTTGGGGAAAGAATTTAAAAATGGCACCCAACATTGGAGATCTTTCATATCATTGTAGATGTAAAATTGAGGATATTAATGAACAAAGATGTGTTTTTTGTAGTTGATTTGGAATGTAGTTAAACAGACATAATTTTGGAAATTTTGATTTTTAGTGAGTATAGAGAAGCCTTGAAGTCTATTTTGAAATGGAACAGTTGTTCAGCAGTCCAGTGAGTGTGTTATGTAGTTTTCTTTTTAAGTGCTGTGTGAGCAAGGTCACGGGTCATTGTGATTGTGGGAGTTAGTGACAAGCTGCCTTTAGAAAATTCTGAACTTTTTTAATGCTTGTGAACTATAAAAGTTTCCGAGTTTGGCCTTTAGTTACTAGCCTAGTAGTGATGTTCCTCAGAACAAAAGAGACTTTCCTGTGGTTCAGCAAGGGTTTTGGCTTCTGACACATAAAGGAAACCAGAATTGATTTGGTATTTATTTTTCCTTGAAAAAGATTTTTTTTTTTTTTAAAGTGAACCCTGTGCCCAGCATGGGGCTCGAACTCCCTAACCCGAGATCAGGAGTTGCATGCTTTACCTACTGAGCCAGCCAGGGGCCCCTTGATTTGCTTTTTAGATCAAAGTGCTTATTTAGATGCATTTTTTATCAGATGGGGAAGGGATTTGCCGGGAACTACAATGGAATTTTGTGGTAAATAAAAATTGGCCAGCTCTCCCTAGTTCGGAGAGAATTGGAATAGATGGAAGTAGATGTGTAAATAAAAATAAGATTCTCATTTCGAAATGGTTTGTAAGATTCTTTTAGAAGGTCATACAACAGAAGCCCAATTTGCAAATTGGAATTTTAAAAACTTTAATAAGTATATACTTTTTTCAAAAGCACAATAGATGACATATTTCTAAATTTTCAAAAGCCTTATTGGAACTTGTTGACACAGACATTTAAGTCTTCCATTGGTGAATAAATCTTAATAAGTCTTAAGCTAAATTCTGCACCCCGTTACTGAGATTACTTTGTGCTGTGCTGTCTGTATCAGAAGTGCTGGGAGGCCCAGGCGCTCTGAAAAAACTTTGAAGACACGTGAGGATATTGTAGCCCTTTTTCCTGGTCCTGAAGGAGCTCCCTCAGTACACCACCCCCTCCTGACCTCTAGGTAAATGCATGTTTTAAAGTTTTCTCTAGGAAATCATGTTGAGGATTGCTTTTTAATTATTTATTCTCCTTTCAGTTATCTTACGTAAGAGGTCAGAGGTGGGAAATCATTTGCTTTGGTTACATCTAATTGTGTCACTAAAGGAGCTCCCTCAGCAGGAGAAAAGAAGCACTGTGCATGAATGGTTAAGCATTCCCTAAGAAGTACCTTGTTTTTCTTTTCCCCTTTGGAAAAAACACATCAGAAATCTTTTTTTGTGGTTTTTTTTTAATGTTTAATTTTGAGAGAGAGTGTGCGTGCAAGTGGGGGGGGATGGGAGTGGGGGGAGAAAGAGAGACTCAGAAGCAGGCTTCGCACAGACAGCAGTGAGCCTCATGTGAGGCTCGAACTCAGGAACCTTGAGACCATGATCTGAGCCGAAGTCAGACATTCAGCTGACTGAGCCACCCAGGCGCCTGGACACTCGGACGTCTTGAAGGAAGGAGCTTTTCTAAGTGCCAGAATGCTTAAGTAGCTGGGTATTTTAGAGTGGTCGGTTCTTCCTTCTGATGTTTAGGAAGCCATCTCTGGTTCTGTGTTGGTGGTTAGCGCATTCATGAGTGAGTGAACGTTGAGGACGACGTAGTCTGATAAGCCATTGTAACCGTTGGATTTACCGTATTCGCGGAGTTGGTGTGGACGGTGTGGGAGTGTGATAGACCGGATAGATTTCTAGCATACCTTGAGAGTTTTTTATGGATCAGACTCTGAACTGTTTTACAAGTGTTATTTCCTGCAACTGTACTGGAAGGGTAGGCACTGTTCCCTTCCATTTTATAGGTGACAGAAGTAAGGCACAGTTCTGTACCTTTGTTATTACAGACAGCTAACTAGCCGATTAATTTTCGTTCAAGATGTCAGCTTTTTACGGACCCCTGTGCTTCATTTTTTTTTTGAAAGTTAAAATTCTTAAGATCTCTTTATTCTGTAAGGATAACTAAATACTCTTCTTTCTTTTTAGAGAGAGAGAGGATGCAGGGCACACGTGAGCCAGGGGCAAAGAGAAGGGTCAGAAAGAGAAGCAGGGCTCACCCAAAGTGGGGCTTGAGGTCACCTGAAGCAGGATTCGAGCTCATGAACTGTGAGATCATGACCTGAGCAGAAATCAGATGCTTAACCCACTGAGCTACCCAGGCGTCCCTACTTAGGGACTGTTAATGTTAAGTGCCATACTCTACGTCATTTTAAGAAAGGATTCGAATAATCTCTTTTTGGAATCTGGCAGTTAAGATTTAGAATGCTTAGGGGTGCCTGGGTGGCTCAGGCGGTTAAGCACCTGACTTCGGCTCAGGTTATGATCTCACGGCTCGTGGGTTTGGGCCCTGCGTCGGGCTCTGTGCTGACAGCTCAGAGCCTAGAGACGGCTTCAGATTCTGTGTTTCCTTCTCCCTCTGCCCTTCCTTGCTCACACTCTGTCTCTGTCTCTCAAAAATAAATAAATGTTAAAAAAAAAAATTCAGAATGCTGCTTTTGAGGATATAAAGTTTCCTTTCCTTCCCCAGATTTTCACTGGATTTTCATTTTAGTTGAGAACGAATTTGTAGTCTTAAGTAACTAAATTACTTCAGAGAAATCTAAAGTTTTGCCTCTTGGATCTCTAAAAGTAGTTGGAGGTAGGGTCTGGATAGCAGTAAAAATATCTTTGAATGATAATTTAACTTTTGTCTTTTTCAGTTGGGATGAATGGGTTCCAGAAAGCAGAGTACTCAAATACGTGGACACCAATTTGCAGAAACAGCGAGAACTTCAAAAAGCCAATCAGTAAGTTTATTTTGGCAACATGAGTATAAAGAGAAATGTCTGTAAATTAGTTTTGGGAAGTGGAACGAACAGGAGAAATCCTGCTGGCTGCCTGCCTAAAAAATTCTTGGTACCTGTCAGCTGCCATGTTGTGCCTTTGGCTTCAATCAGAGAAGCCTTTCCTAGAAAAAGGAAGTAGAAGCAGACCAGCCATTTCCAGTCTGTCAGTAGGGTTGGGTAGGAAACAGCAGGATGTTGTTGGAGATTTCCGTAGTTGGAAACGCGTTGTGATCTTCTTGGCTCCTGGGCTCTGTGGGAGTTATAATTGGGAATGGCACAGGGGACCTTAGTTTGACTATAAATTTCAAAATGGAATCAAGCTGGCACAATTTATTTTTCCATATAAGTACTCATCTGATGATGACTTTATCGAAATTCTCTTTGAAGGGAGCAGTATGCAGAGGGGAAGATGAGAGGCGCTGCCCCAGGGAAGAAGGCTGCTGGCCTGCAGCAGAAAAGTGTGGATGTGTAAGCAGCTCTGTTTCTGTTGTAATTTTGCGTATCGCTTTAGAGGTGAGCTTCAGGCTCTGCATACCCATCATCCTGGCATCGAGCTCAGTGAAAATGGAAACTGGAACATTGCAGCTTGCAAAATGCCAATGAAAACTCAATTCTCAAGTGTTTAGTTGTTGAAGATACATAATAATTATATATTCCTTAATTTCCCTTAGCAGGTTTTCTTACCACCCGCCCCCCTTTGTTTTATGGTGAAATATACATAACATAAATTTATCCCTCAACTAATTTTAGGCATATAATTCAGCAGCATTGAGTACACTCACAACCCTTTTTAAGGTGTGCATGTGAGTATGCATATATGCGTTTTGTTTTGTTTTTTACAAATACAATGTTATCAGGACAAAGTCCTGTATTTTTGGGGTAGATTTGCTTTTTCAGGAGTGCTAAAAATACTAGTTTAAGTCTCGGAACTCATGGTAATATGTGAGATATTAAAATTTCAATTTACCCATCCCAGGGAAAAAACATTCCTTGTTAACTCTTTTAAAATTTAGAATGTCTTAGTAATAAAACCTATGCGTGAAAGTCATATACACGCGACAAATTAAAAACTTTTATTAAAAAGATCATTTTATTTCTTGTGACTTGATTATTTTCATTTAAAATCAGGTAGTTTAAGGAGTGGTCATGTTCTTGTCAAAGGATCCAAAGTAAACTGCTCTAAAATACGGTTTCTCTACGAGAGGTACAAGATTCTTGCTTTGGAGTCACTGGTCTGACTTTATTACCTAAGAATTAGATTTAACAATTAAGGTAATTCTGCATTTTGGAGATTTGCTGCTTTTGAGGAGATAATTGATTAGGCAGGGAGTTGGGTCAGTTACATTTGAGGGTGGCCCCTAACTTTCGTGAATAAGTCATAACAAAGGATGTTGTTCTTCGGAAAGCTGCCGTGTAGTGGTGTTTGTTAGGACTGTAACAGTAGTCTCTTCAAAGTCAACAACTTTCTCGTATGGAAAAAATATGATGGATTTTTATCAGTGAATACTAACTTCATTTAACCCTAGTCCTTTATCGTGCTAAAGTTGGTAGAGAAATTTTATGTAGTAGTAGGCTAAAGAATTCCTTTTTGAAGTTGAATATAAACGTGGAACCTGGATTTTGTGGAACTAATAATGTAATAGAAACTATAATATATTTATAACCTACATGCCGTGAGCTTGTAAATTAATAACGTAATCCTAGAAGTCTCCCAGTGTGGTTTCGGTTTATTTTTCTATTATCTGGAGGGAGGTGTGAATTTAGCCAGCTCTCGATGAAAATTCTTAATGTCCGAGCCGGAGACTGTGTTCACAGCCCGATCTTCCCATCCAAGGCAGTATTTCTCTATGGCCTTAACCCTGGTAAAAGGGAATGTCCAGGAGCAAGTGTACTAACAATAATCACTTCTTTTTCTTTTTTTCCCTTCTCCTTTTAGGAAAACCAAAAAGAACAAACAGAAAAGTAAGAATAATAACTTTGTTAAAATTAATTATTTTATCTTTAGAATATTTACATTTTGAAATCAGTGTTAAATTTTAAGAGTTAAAAAGTTTTTAGAGTAAGCTTATCATGTTTGGTGATGATCTCAAAGATGAGTCCCAACAGTGTTTTATAATTAAACAACTTTGATAATTTTTACAATGGAAAAATCTGTAAGCATTTATTATTTTCATGTTCTTTAGTCTTAGTCATTGAGAAGATAGTATTTTTTAATAAATGTAAGATGATAATGTTGCTTAATTAATGCTAAATGTTTGGTAGAACTATTTATAAAAGTTTTTGGTAGAACTATGATTCTTTAAATGTAAGTTCAGGTAACACCTGTGTAATGAAAAAATGAAGAGAGTGTATCACGAGAGTGTTTTCCTTAAGAGTTTTTTCTATATTAAGCCGAGAATCTCCTGTCCTTCTCCTGCTTGTGTCTAGCACCTGGAAACGGAGATGGTGGCAGTACCAGTGAGACACCTCAGCCTCCTCGCAAGAAAAGGGCCCGAGTGGACCCTACTGTTGAGAATGTGAGTTTTTCTTTAATGTATGAATAGCATGTTAGTGTTGCTAGTCTGTGCAATAAAATAGTCAGGACTTGAGTCTTGAAGACATTGTTAACATGGTTAACTACTGAGATGAAAACAATTATCCTCTTTTGAATTAAAGATTTTTTTTTATACATCTTCTTTTATTTTACATGTAGCTCTGCATATGTCTTTGGTGTATATGCCCTCCCCAGCTTATTTGTTTGTAAGCTCTATGTTCATGTACAGGACTAAATATTTCGTTGGTATTTCACTGTATAGACTTACTAGTTCACATTAAATGGTTTAGTGTGTCCCAAGATGATTTAATAAACCCATAAAAAATGCCGCAAAAGCTTTATGCAGTCTACGCATGTGTGTGTGTGAATAGGAATTTAGAATCTTTAAGTGATGAAGTGTCTTATTTCTGATTTCCAAAATTAGGAATTTGGAAATAGGGTTTTAATTTTTAACTGACAGTTTCTGTTTCTGAAGCTGAGGTTAGGAAGCAATGGCATACTCCTAAAGAGTGGGATGTTGTGGAAATAAGCACCTTTAGGCAACTATTGAAGACTTTGTTGGAAGTTGGAAGGACATTTAATTTATGTATAAAGAAGTAACTTTAAGGTAATCCTGTTTGGGATAGGCCTTGGCTAGCAACAGTAAATATGAAAATACCAGGTGAAAGTGCATCAAAGAGTGTTCATTTACAGAAAAATGGACTAAGGAATGTTTGCCTTCATGTGAAAAGGTACTGAATAGACCAATTACCTATTAAGAGAAGCTTCTTTTCTCCTAGCAGCTTAGCTGCAGAGATTTTTCATTTAGATTTTTGAAATGCCAACTCTGGCAGTCCAGTTGAGTACTTCAAATACTTCAGAGGTGCCGGGGGGCGGGGGGTGGGTGCTCAGCTGGTTGAACGTCCACCTCTTGATTTCAGCTCAGGTCATGATCCCAGCCCAGGGTCGTGGGCTCAAGCCCCATGTTAAGCTCCAAGCTGACAGTGCAGAGCCTGCGTGGGATTCTCTCTCCTCTCTCTCTCTCTCCCTTTGCCTCTTCCCTCTGTGGGCACATGGTCACTCTTTCTATAATTAAAAAAATATATGTATATATGTATGTATGTATGTACGTATGTACTTGGTGGTGCTTAAAGATTGAGAAAAACTCTAAATTTTGGTGTTGCTATTGAGCAAGAAAAGACCACAGGTTTTTTTTAATACCCTTCTTTTTTGTGTTCAGGAGGAAACATTCATGAACAGAGTCGAAGTGAAAGTAAAGATTCCTGAAGAACTAAAACCGTGGCTTGTTGATGACTGGGACTTAATTACCCGGCAAAAACAGGTACCTTAGAAGTTGCACAGATGGTAATCTATAGGATATGTTCTTGGTGATGTGGAAACAAATATTAAGGAAAATGTCGTATAGACTTGACTATCGAAAGGGTGTGATTGATGAATATTTTAATTCAGAGATTGAACAGTTTGATCATCAGAAGGCCTGACTTAGGATAAAAGTCCATGAGTTTATAGTGAGAAAGGGTGGCGATAACTCTGTTCCGGAGCTTGCTAGGATAGGAAACCCTGAAAACTGGGAAAGACCAAAGTAGCATGTTTCCTGTTCTATCACTGAAAATGGGGTATCTTCACATGGCGTTGGTGCTTCTGGAATGCAGGAAGTACACAGTACTCTGCAAAGTGTTCGTGGCCTCCAAGAGAACCCGAATCTTCCAGCTTAGGCGTCTGATTGCTAGCGTGAAGGAAATCGGGGCTTTGCGAGGTACGTGTGTGATGTTGCAAGAGTGCAGTCGTCAGATTCAGAGTGGAGAACTTTATAGACAGAGGAACCAGAATCTTAACCACAGAAAGCGTGGACGGGAGTGCGGGGGTAAGGAGACTTAAGAGACCTCCGTTGTATACTGATGCGGGCCCCGTTTGGTTCTTGATTCGGTTCTGGAGCGGAACTGCTGGGTTCAGTCCTTGGCCTTACCACTTGAGTTTGGACAAGTTACTCGGTCTTTTTGTGTCTCAATAGGTCCCCTGCATCACGCTACAGATAAGAGCGTGCAATGAGATTTCACGTATGCTTCGAACAGGGTGTGGCACATGGTACACACACAGTAAACAATGACATGTCCTGGAGGGAGGGACATTTCTGCGTGGTGCATTCCCTACATAGTGAATTTTGTGTGTGTGTGTCCAACAGGTAGCAGTCTTCAGAGCTGTGCCATCCCGTATGGCAGCTGCTGGTCACATTTGGCTACTTCCTCGAAATTATTAAAGTAGAATTTTTAGTTCCTTAGCCACATTTCCCATGTTTTAAAAGTGCTGGAGAGTGCCATTTCCTATTTTGTAATACTATTAGGTGGTCTTTTACTGCATTAAGGCTTTTCCATTGTAATTTTCCTTGAAAAAAGGGAATACTAGTATTCAGGTGTATTTGTTTTCATAGCTCTTTTATCTTCCTGCCAAGAAGAACGTGGATTCCATTCTAGAGGATTATGCAAATTACAAGAAATCTCGAGGAAACACAGATAATAAGTAAGAATATACAAATTTTCCAAGTATATACAAAGACATTTTCTTTTAAGTATTATTATTTCCAAACCTTAACCTTTTGAAATGTCCACTTCTCTAAATGCTATCAGAAACTAGCAAAATAGAATTTTACTGGTTTGACATGGAGTTTGGTTGGCAGACTTTTTCCTTAAAGGACCAGATGATAAATAGGTAACCTCGAAGCTGTTATGTATAGGTGTATGCTATAACCAATTAAAATACAGTTGTTTGAAAATATAAAAGCCATTCTTAGCCTGAAGGCTGTAGTTTCCTTACCACTGGTTTATTTTTGGAGTTGATTTTTCTTGTGCTTTTGTTTAAAAGATCTATTGGGTAAAAATTCATTGTCATTACTTCAACCTTCAACTCTGGTCCCTTGGTCTTAATATGGGTTGAATGAATCCCCATTTCTCGTCCGTGAGCTGCTTTACGAGTACATATTTTTCGTGTGTGTGTGTGTGTCAGGGAGTACGCTGTGAACGAGGTGGTGGCCGGGATAAAGGAGTACTTCAACGTGATGCTGGGCACTCAGCTGCTCTACAAATTCGAGAGGCCGCAGTACGCGGAGATCCTCGCGGACCACCCGGACGCGCCCATGTCGCAGGTGTATGGGGCGCCGCACCTCCTGAGATTGTTCGGTAACGTGCCATTGACCAAAGACTCTTCCTCCTTTGGGTTCTAAGAGTTCTGTCTCTCCTAATTTGGTACAAAGCGGGGGTTACAGAAAATAACATTCTGAGATACTCCATCTCAATTTGGGCTTTTTGTCAAAAATGTTAAGCATCAAAATCTGTTTAAAAGTTAGAGTCCCTGAGATCATGTATTGTAAAGGAATCTCTGACGATTGCGTTTGGTCACATAGTAAAACCAATGTCCATGTGCTCCCTCGGATGTAACTTTGACCACATTGTTTTGTCTCTACAGTACGAATTGGAGCCATGTTGGCCTATACTCCTCTGGATGAGAAGAGTCTCGCGTTGTTGCTGAATTATCTTCATGATTTCCTAAAGTAAGTGTAACAGTGTGCTTGAAATTAGAAATATGAATTAGTGCAGTGCACTGAAAATCGCTCTGACCCGTTGGCACTGTAGGTAATAGAACATGGGAAGACGAGTGGGCAGAACGAAGCGGTACAGGAGTGAGTAGAGATGTTAATGGAACACGAGTGCAAACGTTGAATGCCACGGGTAGTGGAGTGGCTCCTCGGAGCCTTTGGGGAAAGACAGCAACCACCGACTAGGCTTCTGGAAGGAAACCGTCAGATCCACACTGCCTGTCACGTACCAGAATTCTAGATGAATCAAAAGTTTAAATCTAACACTGAAACTATTCCGATAATGAAAGAAGAGTGGTAATATATTCGGTATTTTTGTAGTGAGAAAAGTCTAAACAGTAAAATCGGGGGGCTTGCCTGGCTCAGTCGGTTAGGCGTCTGACGCTTGGTCTCCGCTCAGGTCGTGATCCCGGGGTCATCCGGGGTCGTGAGTTCCAGCCCCCGAGTCATTGGGCTCCGTGCTGACTGTGTGGAGCCTGCTCAGGATTCTCTTCCTCTCTCTCCCCCTTCCCAGCTTGCATACCCGTGCTCTCTGTCACTCTTTTTCAAAAGAAATAAACTTTAACAAAATGAAACAAATATTAAATGCAATACAGAAAATAATTTGACTATGTAAAAAGTTAAAATTCTGTGATAAAGTAGTAACACACAAAGGAGGATTTTCATAAAGATGAACAGACTGGTGAAAAGTAGGGCATCGGGATTTCACAGGTACGGCGTATAGTGAGTGGGCTACCAAAAATCCCTTCAGTGTTCCATCGGCCCAGATAGCTGCGTCTCACTGGCGAAGCTTAAACATACTGAGGAAATGGGGAAAGGGGCAGTCCTGGTTTCTGCACCTTTTTAGAGGGCATTTTGGCAATGCCTATCAAAAGTTCAAATGGGACCTTGGCCTGTAGAAATGTGTAATGTACAAAGAATTTTCAGATCTGTGAGGATTTAAAATTTATGTGTATAACAAAAATTTTTAAATGTTTACTTATTTTTTTTTTTTTTTTTTTTTTTTTTTTTAACGTTTATTTATTTTTGAGACATAGAGGCAGAGCATGAGCAGGAGAAGGGCAGAGAGAGAGAGGGAGACAGAATCTGAAGCAGGCTCCAGGCTCTGAGCTGTCAGCACAGAGCCCGACGCGGGGCTCGAACTCATAGACCGCGAGATCATGACCTGAGCCGAAGTCGGCCGCTTAACCGACTGAGCCACCCAGGCGCCCCTATGTTTACTTATTTTGAGAGAGAGCATGCAAGCTGGGGAGGGGCAGAGAGAGAGAGGGAAAGCGAATCCCAAGCAAGCAGGCTCTGCGCTGTCGGTACAGAAGCCAATGAAGGGGTCAAACCCAGGAACAGGGAGATCATGAGCTGAGCTGAAATCAGGAGTCAGACGCTTAACTGACTCAGCCCCCCAGGTGCCCCTAAAATACATGTATGTAGTAATGAAGGCTTCTGAACAGCTGAGCTGCTGTCGAAGCCACCACAGGTCTAAGTACGCTGATCGGGGAAGATTCCCATGTGGTGTCAGCTTACGACCATCAAGTTACTGGGGCCCCCCAGGGGGCTCAGTCGGTTTAGTGTCCGACTTTGGCTCAGGTCGTGATCTCACGGTTTGTGAGTTCGAGCCCCACGTCGGGCTCTGTGCTGGCAGCCCAGAGCCTGGAGCTTCCTTCAGATTCTGTGTCTCCCCCTCTCTCTGCCCCTCCCATGCTTATGCTCTGTCTCTCAATAATAAATAAAAACGTTAAAAGAAAGAAAATTAAGTTGCTGTAAAGAGTATGTGTGGTATGATTCTCCTCGTTTGTAGAGAAACATCCTTAGTCTTTGGAAAAGATCTAGGAAAGTGGGGATCATACCAAACAGTGGATTATTTTTTGGGTATAGTTTTGGGAGGGAAAGTATGTATTTCTGTATTTGAATTTTCTTACAGTGGTACCATGTATTTATAATTCTAAAACTGCAGGGCATGCCTGTGAATCTATAGTCTCGCTCTGCCATTGAGAAGCAGAGTCCTCTCTTTGCCTTGTTTCATTGTGAAATAAGAGTACTAGGACTTGTCGCTTCCTTTCAGGTCCCTTTGATTTTTTATGGTGTTCAAGTTTAAACTTGAAAGTGTCACTTTCTAAATCTGTATTTAATATAATGAATTTCAAAGAGCTAAGGAAAACATCTACATTTTTTCTTTTTAAATGTTTGTATATTTTTGAGGTGGGTGGGGGACACACCCAAAACAGACACAGAATCCAAAGCAGGCTCTCGGCTCCGGGCTGTCAGCACAGAGCCCGACATGGGGCTGGAACCCACAAACCGTGAGATCACGCCCTGAGCCAAAGTCAGATACTTAACCCACTGAGCCTCCCAGGTGCCCCGGATGTTCTTGGATACAATATTTGTGGGGCGCCTGGGTGCTCAGTTGTTTAAGCGTCTGACTTGATTTCAGCTCAGGTTCGTGAGTCAGAGCCCCACGTCGGGCTTTGTGCGACAGCACGGAGCCTGCTTAGGATTCATTCCCTCCCTCCCTCCCTCTCCTTCTCTCTCCCTACCCCCCTCTCCCTTCCCCTTCCCTAGGCTTGTGCTCAACAAATAAATTAAAAAAAAAATACAACATTTGTTTTGTAAAGATAGTCCAAGCTCTCAAGTTGGTATTCTGAAGACAGTCAGCTGTTCCTGCTCTGAAATAGGGGAGGAGCTCTGGACCTTTATACGTTGTTTGGTCCATGACCTTACCTGTCGGAGTTGTAATCCTGTGGTTTCACTGGAAGGTGGCCATTATTTTCGTGTATTTTAAGAGAAGTTATTTTGTGTAGCTTCTGTGCCTTGATTTGGATCAAGGTGTAGGATTCTTTTTCGTCTTTATAATTAATAATGTTTTATTTTCAGATACCTGGCAAAGAATTCTGCAACCTTGTTTAGTGCCAGTGATTACGAAGTCGCCCCTCCCGAGTACCATCGGAAGGCCGTGTGAGGCGAGGCGCGGGCACTCCCTCTGTTTGGATTTCTGTAAACACATTTTTGTTTAGTCTCCTCTTGTACAAATGATGTACTTTGCAAATGTTAGTGTATAACAGAATTGATGTTTGTTTTCTGTTTGATCTTAAACAGAGAAAATAAAAGGGGTTATAGCTCCTTTTTTCTTTTCTTTTTTTTTTTTTTTTTTTTCATTTCAAAGTCGCTGCCAGTGTATTCAGTGATGGACAACGAGAGACATACTGTAGAGTGTTTTATTTTCTAGTCGACAAAGCTGCTTTTGAATGCTGGTGGTTCTATTCCTTTGACACTACGCACTTTTATAATATGTGTTAATGCTCTATGACAAACTGCTCTGATTCCTAGTGCCAAAGGTTCAATTCAGTGTATATACCTGAACACGCTCCTCCGTTTGTGCTCCTTTTTTTCTGGTGCTTAAAGAGCCCATCCTGCAGGCCGCCCGTGCTGTTCCTTAGGCGTCGTCCCTTTGCTCCGGTTGTTGAAGAACGGTGGCTTGTCTCATGGTTTTGTATTTGTGTCTAATGCACGTGTTAACATGATAGACGCAATGCATTGTGTAGCTGCAGTTTTCTGGAAAAGTCAATCTTTTAGGAATTGTTTTTCAGATCTTCAATAAATTTTTTCTTTAAATTTCAAAGAGCAATGTGCTTGTGTGGATACATTATGAGACTTCTGTATACAGTGTGTTCCTTTTCGTGTCTTGGCAGTGCTGTTTCAGGTAGGCGTTCAGTTGTGTGGCTGTGTATGGAAGGAGGTGGTTGGCTCCAGCGTCTCCCTCTAACCCACGGAAGCTTGGGCAGTTTGCTCTCAAGTTCTGGCTAAGAAGTTAGAGGTCCGAGGGACTACTTCTCTGCTTTGCGTAGAGTACTGTTAATTCCGAGCAGTAAGGGAAGTTCTACAACCGCGTGACATCTGCTTTCTCGTTATTTTAGGATGTTTACTACACAGTGCCGAAAATCCAGGATTTTCTTTATTACTCATTAACTTCTCCCCGTCTGTGTAAATGGGGCATAAGAATAGAGCTTGAGGGGTGCCTGGGTGCCTCGGGGTTAAGCTTGGATCATGGTCTCCCGGCCTGTGAGTCCAAGCCCTGCTTGGATCCGGGCTCCCGGCTGGGATTCTTTCTCTCTCCCTGTCTCTCTGCCCCTCCCCTGCTTGTGCTCTCTCTCTCAAGATAAACTTAAAAAAAGGTCTACCTGATGATACTAAAGGCAGTAGTAATCTTCCCTGGACACAAACTCTGTTCAGCATTTTAAGTATGTTTTCATTTACTAGTGGTTTTTTTAAGTAGACTTCACGCCCAGCATGGAGCCCAACTGGGGCTTGAACTCCCCACCCTGAGATCATGACCTGAGCTGAGATCAAGAGTCAGATGCTCAGACTGAGTCACCCAGGTGCCCCATTTACAAGTAATTCTTACCGTGGTGCCAGGACATGATGTGCGGTAGCCCGAGGGGCTGGACTGAACTCTCCTCAAGATGATGCTGAGCTGGCAGTTCCATTACTCGGTGCTTCCCAAAAAATGAAGTTTTTAAAATCTTTTAATTAATTTTTTTATTTTTAATTTTTTTGTTTATTTTTGAGACATAGAGACAGAGTATGAGCAGGGGAAGGGCAAAGAGAGAGAGAGACACAGAATCTGAAGCAGGCTCCAGGCTCTGAGCTGTCAGCACAGAGCCCGACTCGGGGCTTGAACTCCCAGACCACGAGATCATGACCTGAGCCGAAGTCAGCCACTTAACTGACTGAGCCACCTAGGCGCCCCCTTTTTTTTAAATTAGGTGCAGTTGACGTGTTAGTTTTACGTGTGCAACACAGTGATTGTGCATTTGTATACATTGCAGAGTGATCACCACAGTTAAGTCTAGTTAACATCCATCACCGTATGTGGTTATACAAACTTTTTAAAAACATTTTGTTCTAATACAGTGTTTTAAACCTAGGTCTTTGTTTCCAAATGTCCGCGTCCCCACCGTGGTGGAGACATCTGAACCAGCTTCTCTCGGTCTGCGGTCTAGAACCCTTTGTCTAAGTGTATTTCTCCAGCTAGAAACTCAACCCGCTGGAAGGACAGGAAGGGGCTTTTGCTTCCTCTCCCTCGTTCCTGCTGCAGGTGACGTCGGTGTTGAGGAACCCGTATAAGCCTGACGTCGCTTCTTAAAGGCAGCTGTTTCCACAGTCATTTCCTGTCCTGCGTTAGCCCGGTCTTCAGGCTGGAAAGACGTGTGTGTGAAAGGACCGCGTCCGTGGGCGATGGGCTCTGGTCGTGTGCCGGCCCTGGGGTTGCGTCGTCCGGCTGTGACCGCGTCCCCAGCGTCGAGTGCGGCAGTGTGCCGGCACCTTGTTCGCGTGTTCGGGCTTTGATTCATATTTGTCCTCGAATTGTGAGATTGCCCGGGTTTTGAAATTGTTTCCTCAAAATGGAGAAACTTTGCTCCTTACCACTGCCCCCCGTTTTTGCCTTTTATGGACCATGAATTATTGCAGCCCGTCTCCCGGCCGTCATATGTTGATAATAGCTTCATCCGTTTTTAGCATCTGTTACAAATGGGGAGTGAAAGTTCCGCAGGTGAAGTAACTTGCCTGGCACCCCCCCCCCAGCCCATCCCCCACTCCCCAGCCAGGCAGACCTCCGTTGCCGATGGCATCGGTTACCAAACACTGTCTGCCTTTCCCACGGGCCTCTCTGCAGTCTGTTACGAGCGTGTTTTCCAGTGGCGTCCTAGCCTTAACCCGCCGCCAGTCCCCGCCGCTGCACGGGTTCCTTCCCCGGCTGCCTCCTTCCTTGGAACTACTTTCTTTCTTGGTCGATAGTGACCGAATTTCTGAAGTGCAGTCAGGGTGGGTCAAGGGCCAAGCTCTGGAAGGAACACCCTTTCACTTACCGTGCTCTGCTTCAGCCACGTTTAAAGCTCTGACCTTGCTGTGATGTTGCAGCCGAGAGCAGCAGCAAGTGGAGAAGAGTGTTAGGCGACGGCACATTCGGGGGGCGGGGGTGTTCCCCCTGTAGACGCTCGTCTGAAAGTGCTCTCGCCACAGACACCACAGATGTCCAGAAGTGCGGAGGTGAGCACAGAAAGGAGAGACAGAAAGCTGAGTGTCCCCAGAGTTTGCCCCCCGTCTAGTTGGCGTAGAGAACCACATAGAAAGTACCTTCGTAGCAGAGAACTGAACGTGAGAGAAGGAACGAGGCGGCCGTTAGAGAGCCCGGTAGAAAGCAGCCGCACAGCTGGTGCCTGAGACGCCTCCTGCCGGGGCTTCTCGGAAGCTTCTGCTCGAGGGCCCTGGGCCCGGCAGGTGGACACGGCTCGAGGGGCCAGCACCCTGAGGACCACAGGCGCACGGGTGCTGGGAAGCCCGTGTGCAGGCCTGCTTTGGTCCTGCAGGCGCTGGTCCAGGTCTGGGGGCCTTGACAGTCTTCGCTTGGGCGGAGCGATGTGGCTTGTAGTCCGGCCTGCTGGGAGTGTAGGGCCCCCGCAAGGGTGTTCCTGAAGGTTCTGGGGGAGACACGATTGTAAATAACACGTGCGGTACCTGAGGGGCGCCCGGGGGGCTCGGTTGGTTGAGCCTCCCGAATTTGGCTCAGGTCATGATCTCGCTGTTCATGAGTTGGAGCCCCACATTGGTCTCGCTGCTGTCAGCCTGTCAACACAGAGCCCGCTTCGGAACTTCTGCCGCCCCCCCCCCCCCCCCCCCCCGCCAACTTGTGATCGCCCAAAGATAAATATTAAAAAAAAAAAAAAAAGAGAAAACTCAGGGTATATAAGCTCTTGGATTCAATTTCCTTTTCACAAGGACCGAACATCTTGGGGCCGAGTAACAAGACTCCTGCAGGTGTGGGAGTTACCAAGACACTTGAACTGTATTTTCAGAGAAGAGTTGCGATCTTCAGAGGGGCGTTTTAGGTTAAGTCCAGCAGAGGGCCTAAAGTAACTAAAGGAGAGTTGGAGAAGCAAGGCCTGCAGTAGCTGAAGTAGGGACCTGATGAAGAACGGGACTCTCAGACTGGACACCAGTGGCGACAAGCGAATTGGAAGATGGAAAGAATGTGTCACGGGAGAGCCAGATTGACCTGTGAGGTGGGGGGAGGGAGGTTGCAGACCTGCTGAGGGTATTGTCTAAAGATTCACAAAGCCCTGTGAACTTGAAACCTGATACAACAAAAACCCATCTAAAGATCGCTCCTTAAAAACCTCAGGACAAGGGGACCTGGCTGGCTCAGTTGGAGGAGCCTGTGACTTTATGTCAGGACGGGAAGTTCGAGCCTCGGGAAGGGGTAGCCTCCAGATGCAAGCTGCTGAGCGCAAACGGCGGAGGCCAGGAGACCACGGAATGTTTACGGCGATGGCAGAAAACAACCCAGTGAAAATCTTCCCAGAAATAAAAACTTTCAGATTTGGGGCGCCTGGGGGGCTGTTGGTCAAGCGTCAGCCTCGCACCCAGGTCAAGATCTCCCGGTTCGTGATTGCGAGCCCCGTGTCGGGCTCTGTTGTCAGCACAGTCCGTTTCGGATCCTGTCTCCCTCTGCCTGCCTGCGCTCCCCCCGCTCTCAAAAATAAACATTAAAAAAAACCCGTTCAGACAAAACCGGAAAGATATGTCAGAAAATTTATCAGCAACCCAAACAGGAGAGAGAATTGCAGTGTATTTAGTACGGGAAGTCGGAGCAGCGAAGGCCAGTGAAGGAGACGGGAACCGGGGTGTTAGCGCCGCCGTGTGAGGCTGCCAAGGTGCCGTCCAGTCAAGTGCATACGTGAAATCCCCTCCCGAGACGACCATGACCTACAAGTTCTTGCGTTTTTGAGGAACGAGGCACGCGGTGGAATCCAAACAGAAAAATTCATTTTAAAAATGTAAGGATAAGTAGTAAGGCAATATTTTCATTACAATTAATTAATTTCAATACATTAATTAATGCAAATGGCTAACCACAAAAGATCCTGGCTCGCTTAAAGGAACGGACCCGACTGCTCTCACAAGGGATGCTGCTGACGCGCCGGGGGCGCTCGAGGAAAGGAGGTGGGTTGTGGATTTCTCACCCTAGGGATCGAGCTTACGGAGGCGGGGGTGACGTTTCCTTGCGCCTGGGGCCTTGCTGGGCTCAGCTCGGGTCAGTTGAGCCAGAGGGGAGATCGCCCTGTGGAAATCACAGGCCGGCCACTCCGGCGATGTGTTTGGGGGTGTGGTGGTGTCGGCCGTGTTGGGACGTCGCCGTCACCGCATCTTGCGTCGCCAGCCGAGGAGCCTGGTGCCCAAGGCGCTGCCCGCGGGCCTCTTGTGTCTGGAGACCTCAGCCACAGCGGAGTGTCCTGCGCTCACGCGGTTCTGGAGCAACCAGAAACGCAGGTGCCCTTCGTTCTTGTGGATGGTTCCGGAAGGCTTGTTTATGTGGATTGTATGTACGGATATTTACCCTCTTCGAAATTAAATTGAGAACTTTAAAAAATACTCATGAGAACACATCGTTACCCTATTTCTAATTAAAACAATTATTCTCCGAAGGAGATGCGGGGAGGACAACGGCACTGTTTTACATTTGGGCACGTCACAGACAGCTCGTTCTCGGGCGCCCTGCGTTCCGTCTGTTGCGTACTTCCTGGCGGCGCGCCACGGAGATCCAGTCTCCCCCAGAGAAAGAAGTATTCGATCGCGGGTGTTCTCCGAGACGGTGCCAGGCTCCACAGGCGGTCGTTTTTGTTTTCAATCGGCCATTCGAATATATTTTTTTAATATATTTTATTGCTGAAGTACAGTTCTCCCACAACGTCCTGTCAGTTTCAGGCGTGCGGCACGGTGCCCTGGCACGGCTCCGTGCTCCCCGTGCCGAGTCCCCGCCTGCCGCAACGACGCTCCTGCGGCGTCGTCGATGACACTCGCGCTGCGCCAGTTTCCATCCCTCACTCCTTTGTTCGTAACCAGACGTTTGTGCCGCTTCGGCCCCTCCCCCCCGTTTCCTCGGTCTCCGCCACACCTCCCGCCTCTGGCAACCACCAGTTCATTCTCTGTTTAAGAATGTCTGCTCACTTGTCTTGGTTTTTAGGTTCATAAAAGTGAAATTATATAGTATTTTTCTTTCTCGGTCTGACTGGTTTCGCTTATCATAATGCCCTCTAGGTCCATCCATGTCACAAATGACGAGATTTCATTCTTTTTGACGCCTGGTAATACTCTACTTGATATACGTACCAGTGGTTACTTTCTCTCCATACTTTGGCTGTTGTTAATAACGCTGTAATAAACACAAGGGTGCGTGTGTCTTTTCTAATTAGTGTCTTCATTTTATTTGGGTAAATACTGCGTAGTAGAATTACTGGATCACAGATATTTCTATTTTTAACTTATTTTTTAAGGTTTATTTATTTTGAGGGAGAGAGTGCGAGTGAAGGAGGGGCAGAGACAAAGGGAGAGAGAATCCCAGGCAGGCTCCACACCATTAGCGCTGGAGCCCGATGCAGGACTCGAACCCACAGACTGAGATCATAACCCGAGGGTCAGATGCTCAACCGGCTGAGCCCCCTAGGCGCCCCACTATTTTAACTTTCCAAAGAACGTCCACACTGTTCTCCAGAGCGGCCGCCCCAGTTTGCACCCCGTCCGCAGTGCGAGAGGGCTCCCCTTTCTCCACACCCTCGCCAGCGTCTGCTGTCTCTTGCGTTGTTGATTTTAGCCACTCTGACTGGTGTGAGGCGGTGTCTCACTGTGGTTTTGATTCGCGTTTCCCTGCTGACAAGTGATGTCGCGCCTCCTTTTATGTCTCTGTTGGCGTCTGGATGTCTTCTTTGCAGAACTGTCTATTCAGGTTCCCTGCCCGTTTTTTAAACCGATTGTGGTTTGCTGTTGAGCTGTACAAGTTCTATATGTATTTGGAATATTAGCTCTTCAGAAATGTGAATATCTTCTTGGAGGTTGCCTTTTCGTTGTATTGATGGCTCCCCTCCCTGTGCAAAAGCTTTCTATTTTGCTGCAGTTCCAGTAATTTATTTTTGCTTTGCTTCTCTCGCCTGAGAAGACATGTTTATAAATAGGTGGCTGAGGCCGCTGTCCAAGAGCTGGCCGCCAGTGTTCTCTTTTCAGGACCTCTGTGGTCTCAGGTCTCACGTGTAGGTCTCTAATTCATTTTGAATTTTTGGGTGAGGAAATTGGTCTGTTTCTTTTCTTTTCTTTTTTGCATGTGGCTGTCCAGTTTTCCCAACACCGTTTATTGAAGAGACTGTCTTTTCCCCGTTGGATGTTCTTCCTACTCCGTCATGGACTAATTGATACGAATGTGGGTTTATTTCGGGCCGGTTGTCTCTTCTGTTCTGCTGATTTACGTGTCTTTTTGTGCCAGAACCAGACTGTCTTGATTACTGCGGCTTGGTGTGTCTTGAAACTCGGGCTCGTGATACCTTGTTTCGTGGGATTCCTTTGGCTATTTCGAGGTCCGTTGTGGTTCCATATAAACTTTAGGATTCTGTATTCTAGGTCTGTGGGAAAAAGCAGCGGTAGTTTCCTAAAGACTAATTTCAAAGTGGAATAGGAAACTACAATACTTTTTTACTTGGACTGCGTTAAAATCCTTTAGTTTTTGTTGTTTTTTGTTTTTTTAAATCCTTTGGTCTTTGAAGGGAAACCGCTTGCACGTAGTGTTTGGCCAGTGGGCGCTGGTCGTTGGGAAGTACTGGCTCGCCGCGTTACGCACATTTTCCAATGTTAGGAAAACGTTAGGCAGCGTTTTCCACGACCGGGAGATGGTGACCAGCACGCCTGGGCCGAGCGATGTGGACGGGCATCTCCGAACAGATCCCGAGTGAAGGCGTTCGCACCTGAGGGAGTTGGGCAGGGGGCTTCTGTGACAGCCAAGGAGGCTCCCCCGGGCCGTCCGGGGCCACAGGGAGGCCGTGCGTGGTGCCCTAGCCACGGTCCCAGTGACAGTCTGCTCCCCGGCCACGAGCCTTCCCGCTGAGCCGTCCCTTCCGCGCGCTCGTGCCGGATTGCAGGTTCGAGAGCAGAGACGGGCTCACAGACGACTCCCGCCACGCCGTGCTAGCGTGGCGCGTGAGCACCTGGCTGCTCGCGTCTGCTCCCCCGCTGAGACTGCGTTCCGGTTGTCATCCAGGTTGTCATCCAGCCGCCGGGTGGCTGACGTGGAATCCTCCCGCATCTGGGGGACACCAGTCCGTCCGTGCTGGGTGCCGAGACCTGGGTTCGCCTCCCCTCTGCCCTTTCACCAACGTGCGGCCCGTGGACTCAGACCTGGCCCTGCGTTTGCGCCGCCTGCCCCCCGCCCGCCCCCCCCCTGCCTGGGCGCGGCGGTCTCCCCAGCGTGGGGAGAGCCATGGGAGCCAGGGGCCTCTCCACCACGTGCCCAGTGTGTGCCCCCCAATTCCTGCAGCCCTGGGGAACGTTATCCAGAGCGTATCACGTGTGCGTGTGCGCGCGGTGGGAGGCGGGAGCGTGGCTTCCCCTCGGTGCTGTCTCTGAGCAGGCGCAGACTGTCTGTGCTGCGAAGCTAATCCATGCCAGTGACCTCTCTGCAGATGTGACCGGCGGGCCCCGTGAAGGGGTGGCAGCGTGAGAGCAGCGAGGCCCTCAGGCCTGTGGACGGTGAGTCGGGTTCGTCCCGCTCCCGGGCCCAGTCCGAGAAGTCAGCTCGCTTATTCGGTGCTTATTTATGTCAGAGTGTCTGTCACAGGCCGCCGGGTGCCAGGCATCAGGCAGGGGCCGTGGACACAAACGCAGACGTGGCCCCTCCTAAGGAACCGGAGGTAGGTGGGAGAGCCTGGCACGCCTCAAGGACATCCCACCCCAGTGTGAAAGTGCCGCGGGGTCAAGTCGTGCAACAGCCTCAGGAGGTTCGCGCTCCTTGGGGAGGTCCAGGTGGGCTTCCCTGAGGAGGGTGGTGCTCGAGCTGCGATGGGGCACAGCTGGTGCACAGGCTCCGGGGCAGGAGGGAGTGCGGGAACCAGTGGGCGCGGTGGGCGTGGAGAGGAGGAAGGGGCCGGGCTGGGAGGGAGCGCAGGACCTGTGTTCCACTCCCGGAGCCGGGAGGACCAGACCGACTTAGGTGAGCGGAGGCAGGGACTTGCACCCTGAGCGGTTTCCTCTGCCTGAAGGGTGAGCAGTGGGCAGAGGGCGGGCGGATGAGGCTGCCGGGCCTGGAGGAGGGCTGGTTGATGGGGTGCGGGGAGGGGTGTGGGGAGTCAGTGTGGTGGGAGTGGAGGGGAGGAGTGTAGGAGGTTGGGCGTCAGTGTGGTGGAGAGTGGTGGAGTCGGCGGGGAGGGGCTCGGGAGCTTGGGCAGGGGTGCGTGTCAGCTTGGGGGAGACGGGAGGGGTGTGTGCAGGTCTGGGGTGTGGGTGGGACAGGGCAGCGGTGACGGCGTGACCGGGGTCCAGACCCGGGTCAGCCGAGGTAGTGGCGCCCTCTGCTGGCGTGAGCCTCACAGGCCCGGGGGACCACCGGCCAGCTCGGTGAGGTCCGCATTAGGGACCCCGCCGTGGTTCCCATGTGGCTCCCCTCGTGGTCCGCGGTGTCGGGAAGGGGTGTAGGGCACACCCTGGGCCGAGAGGCCTGAAGAGCAGGGCTGTGCCCTTCCCCGGCCGTGGCTTCACCCCTGTGAGCCTCAGCTTCCACGTCTGATGAGCAAGGGCTGCAGGAGGTGCGTCCCTGAGGGATGAGCCGTGGACATGAGTAATGTGATGAGACACAACAGATCTGGAAGCTTCTGTCCTCCCCTCCCACCAGGCCGGCCGGGAGCAGGCCGCAGGTGCACTGAGCAGTAAGAGGGACCTGGGCCGGAGGCCCCCTCCCATGTGTGCAGCAAGAGGCGCCCCCAGACGCCTGCGTGTTCCGGGCGCCCACCTCGGGCCAGCAGAGCCTTTGGGGGCAGGTCCTGCGTCCAGTGCGCGGGTCCTGGGCACCCATGCGAGGCAGTGACCCTCGAGGGAGTGCGGGGGCTCCGCGCAGGGGGGCGAGCATCGAGCAGCGGCCACCGAGAGAGCCCGCAAGCCTGTTAACTCCTCTTCCTCGCACCGCTCTAGTCACTGTTGGTGGTGCAGGTCCTTCCAGAACTTTCCTGCGGGCAGCGCCGCTCGAGGCCCACTGGTACCAGACAGGGTGGAGCGGAGCCGAGCACAGCCAGCGCATGCGCGCAAACACGGACGAGTGCTGTGGTGTGTGTGCGCCCCGCCATGTGCGGGGTGGGGACCTGTGCCCTTGGGTCCGGGCGCCTCCCCGAGGGTGGGGGTGGGGCGGCTGCGGAAGCAAAACCTAAGACAAAAGGCCCTTGTGCGTGTGGCTCGTCTGCATGGTGACCCTGAGGGTGCCGACTGAGCTAGAAAAACAGGAACCCAGGGGCACCTGGCCGGCTCGGTCGACGAGGCGTGTGACTCTTGATCTCGGGGCTGTGAGTTTAGGCCCCACGTCGGGGCTAGAGAGGAGTTAAGGTCTTTAAAATAAAAGGGAATTGAAAATGAGAAAGAAGAAGCGAGAGATGGGGTGGGTGGTTTCGGGAGGAGAGTGGATCAGCCTAGAAAGGCCGCCTGAGCGGGGCCGGCGTGGGGGCCGGGACGAGCCTCCCAGGGAGCGAGCGAGGGAGGGAGAGGAAGAGACGGACGGGCAAGAAGGGGGAGGCCGGCCTGGGTCACCAGCGTGGGGCCTGCTCTCCCAGTGACCGCTCCCACCCCTGCTCCCACCAGCGAGGGCCAGACTGGGAGGCCCCGGAGCCAGATGTGTGCGCCGACGGGTGGCAGTGACCGCAGGTCTCTGCCGAGCCCGGGCTGGGCCCACCGAGGGGACGCCTGCGCAGGGCCATGCCCGCACCCCACATGGCCTCAGTGACTCCTCGGCCGCCACATGTCCAGCCCTCGCTCAGTCAGTCCTTCCTGGTGTGGGGACTGTCCCGGGAGCCCCGAGATTTGAACTTGGATCAGCCACCAGGACCTCTTCCCTTCCCCTGGGGGTCCACTCCTTTCCCCCGGGAGCCCGCCTCAGGGCCACCCGGGCCATCCCCGCCTCCGTCCTCTGGCCCACCCTCACCCGGCGAGGCCCTCGGAGCCGAGCCACACTCAGCAAACCTGAGGTCTTGTCTACACCGGTCCCGGGTACAAAAAGTGTGGGAGGCTGGTCAGAGGTGTTTCCCGTAATAACCAACATCTGTGCTTGGTTTCCAGCCCAGCTGTCAGTGCTCTCGGCAGAGACTTCCTTTAAAACAGGCCTCGGCCTGGGGAGAGAAAACAAAGTCCCTGCTAACATTCCCCTGCGGCAGCCGGGGACCCGGCAAGGGCAGGCCGCGGCGGGGAATTCCGGGGGAGTCCAGAAAGGCAGGCGGAGGGAGGAGCGGGGTCCGGGCGGTGCCCGTGGCCGCCCACGGCTCCGAGGGCGCATTCCATCGCCCCGAATCACCCCCCAAGGTCGTGAGACGCCTGCAGGGGCGGCGGAGCGGGGGCCGGGGAGAGCCGGCCTGACCGCCTGGCTCCGCGCCTGCTCACTTCGGGATTTGGGGTGTGCGGCCTAACGAGGCTGCTCCTCAATTTGCTCTTCTCAGAATGGGGTCATAATCACGTCCAGCTCACGGGCGCCCTTCGTTAGGAGGGGCAGTTTGGCCGGTGACGCCGGGCCTCCAGCTAAGCTGCCCGGTTCCGGAAGGGAGGCCCCCCCTGCCTTGGCGCCGGCACAGGCCAGCCACTGGCCAGTGTGCTGCCCTCAGGACCTGCAGGGGCTGTAGCGGAAGGGTTACCGGTCCCCCCACTGGCCGTGCGGGGCCAGGGGCTCCGCCGGGCCTTGCCTGTGGCAGCGGACCCCTCCTTACCTGTCCCCCTCGGTGGCCGTCCCCGGGGGCCCCCTGGCCCTGACCTCCTCCAACAGTCCCTGCCCACAGACAGACACAGCCTCCGGCCGAAACTCGTGTGTGCACTTAGACTCTGCTGCTGCACAGGCCGTGGGACTACGCCCTCACCCGCAGATGAGCAGTAGTGAGCCCCCCATCGCGGGGTGGCTGTAAGTGTGCGGGAAGCCGGCGATCATTCCTTCGTGCCCCAGGCGATCAGGTAGACGGCCGGGCTGGAATTCTGGCCCCGGGAACTTCGCCCCTGCCTTGTGTGTGGGAGACACCACAGTGGTCGGGACCTGTGCCGCGGTCCTGAATGGCATCTGCTCCTGGCAGCCGGTGGGGCTGCCTGGCTGTTTCTGGGCACAGGGTCTCTGACCCAGACCAGGCTGCCAGGGGCCACTGGGAGCAGGGCTGGTGGCCCCAAGGGCTCATCAACACTGCGTGTGCATCAGGGCACTTACAAAGCACGTAGACTGAGACAGGGTCCCCCTGGGTCACACACTCAGCAAGCCAGACCCGCCGCCCGTTTTCCTGGGAACGGTGCAACTTAAGCACTAAAAATCCCAAGTCTCGGGAAGAACCCAAGCGCCGGGCAAGGCGGGGCAACCGGGCCCGAGGCCTTCGATGTCGTAAGCAGGAAGCTGCTTGTAGCTTTGTGTGCACGCACGGTCGTTACCCTTCACAAAACAGGAACCCGTTCTCTCCTTCGGACACACACCGCATCCAAGTAGGGGCGAGCCTCGACGTTTCCAGGTTTGGGGGCTGCCGAAGGGCTTCACCCCTGTCCCCAGAAGGGTGGCTTCTGTGTGCAGAAGCTGCTCTCCGGAGGCGGCAGGACCCGGAGGAGGGGACGCCCCCGACCCCGCTCTGGAGGAGGGGCGTCCTGGCCCGTGCGAGTCCCTGTGCAGGTGGCACTCAGCCCGGAGGGGACGTTCCGGAGGGGACGTTCCCGGCTGATGGGTGCGGCCTCCCCACAGCACGAGGCAGGCGGGTCAGGCGGGTTGGGGCTGCCCACGCTCATCCTGCTTCCTCTCCGCGACCACAGGCTGGGACCAGGGCCCCCAACGCAGCTTCGCCCACCACAGACGACGTCGCCGCGCCCTCGGGTTTGTGCCCACGGATGCGCCCGCCCCTCGCCTTCCGACCTGCTTCTCCCTTCACTGCTCTTCGGTGAGGCCCACCCGGCCCTCTGGGGGCCCCTGGCTTCCTGGGCACAGAGCCCCCACGAACCGCAAAGCGCTCACCCCGGCCTTGTTTTTTTTAGGTACAATTCACATACCATAAATTTCCCACTTTTAAAGTGTACAACGTGGGGCACCTCGGGGGTCAGTTGGTTAAGCGTCCGTCTCTTCATTTCAGCTCAGGTCATGATCTCCCCACTTGTGAGCTTGGGCCCCACATCAGGCTCTGCCCCGACAGCAGGGAGCCTGCTTGGGATTCTCTCTCTCCGTCTCTCTGCCCCTCCCCTGCCTGTGCTCTCTCTCGAATATAAACATTAAAAAAAAAGTTTATTAAAAGAATACCTGCTGGGTGAAGATTTAGGTTAAATTGTTTTTCAAAACAGGTGTCTGGTCTCCCAGCACCTTTTGTCGAGTAGCAAGCACTAAGGTGTCCGTCTGCTACTTCTGTCCCGAGTTCTCCTTCCGGAGACTCTGGGGGTGGGTCCCGGGGCCCGGCTGGCACACCTTCGCGTTTTCACGTCCGCTCCTGGCGCCTATTTATACCATCTTACCCACCGTGGCCTTGTCCCCTTCAGGTAAATAGAAAGAATCGACCGATTTTACTGAAATTTTAGTTGGAAAGGTGCCAAGTCCGTGTTTTTATTTCGGGCAAGGGTCCACGTATTTATGTTGATTGAGAACGGGGGTGCTGCTTAGTTTACCCAGGCCTTGCTTTGCTTCTAATAATTTTTGTCATTTTCTTATATAGAACTTCTAGTACTTGTTTTTAATGTTTATTTTTGATCGAGAGAGAGAGAGAGAGAGAGAGTGCATACAGTAGGGGAGGGGCAGAGAGAGGGAGACACAGAATCTGAAGCAGGCTCCAGGCTCTGAGCTGTCAGCACAGAGCCCGACGCGGGGCTCGAACTCACAGACCGTGAGATCATGACCTGAGCCGAAGTCGGCCGCTTAACCGACTGAGCCCCCCAGGCGCCCCATTTCTATTGCTTTTTTGATGGTTTCTCCTGACTACTGGTTTTGTCGCTACAGTAGGAAATATCTTCTGGATTTTGTTGATGCTTTGTGTCTGTCTGGTAACCAGCTGCTCTCTGAACTGTTTATTCTTTTCCACGTGGACTCTCTCGGATGCTTTTGGCCACGCTGTCATACCGTCTGCAGACACGAATTTTGTTTATTCCTTCCCTGCAGCGGCCGGACTTCCGGATTGCCGTTAGCACCAGTCCTGCTCTTGGGCCTGTTTGTCACGTGTCTTCCTTTAACCGAGTTCCTTTTATGCCACTGACTGTGGGTCTAGGAATCTATTGTTTTAAGGAAATAATGCTTTAATTTAATGTTAGATTTTTTAAATAGAACAGACAACAAATTTCATCCAATTACTGTTTTTTCCAATGATTTTTTTTTTTGACTTATTGTGGTATCTCATGTTACTAGAATTTTCTAACAGATTAAAACCATACTGGTAATTTCTTTTTATTTTTTTTAATTCTTAAAAAATTTTTAGAGGCGCCTGGGTGGCTCAGTTGGTTGAGCATCCGACTTCAGCTCAGGTCATGATCTCGAGGTCTGTGAGTTCGAGCCCCGCATCAGGCTCTGTGCTGGCGGCTCAGAGCCTGGAGCCTGCTTCGGATTCTGTGTCTCTTTCTCTCTCTGTTCCTTCCCCTGCTTGTGCTCAGTCTTTCTCCCTCTCTCTCAAAAACAAAATAAATAGGGGCGCCTGGGGGGCTCAGTTGGTTAAGCGTCCGACTTCAGCTCAGCTCATGATCTCACGGTTCATGGGTTTGAGCCCCGAGTCGGGCTCTGTGCTGACAACTCAGAGCCTGGAGCCTGCTTCGGATTCCGTGTGTCTCCCTCTCTCTGCCCCTCCCCCACTCATGTTCTGTCTGTCTCTGTCTCAAAACTAAACATTAAAAAAAAATTTTTTTAATGTTTATTTTTGAGAGAGAGAGTGCAAGTGGGGGAAGGGACAGAGAGAGAGACACACAGAATCCGAAGCGGGCTCCAGGCTGTCAGCACAGAGTCCGACGCGGGGCTCGAACCTACGAACCATGAGATGATGACCTGAGCCGAAGTCGGACGCTTCACCGACTGAGCCCCCCAGGCGGCCCCATGCTGGTGTTTTCTAAATAAGCCTTGTCGTCATAAACTCCACATTTCCCCCCAAATGTCCTCAAGGCTTTAACTCCCTAGGAGGCCCAAGTGACATGAAAGCCTTCACCGTGAGGAAACCGTGAACTACAGGAAAGAGAGCAGAGCCCCAGCTTGTCCCATGGACGCCGCTCCCCGAGGCCACGGAACGCAGCAGCAAGTCCGTGGCCACCGTCAGAATGGAGAGCAGGAGCTCCCGACAGGAAGGGGTGCTGCGGAGTTGGCGGGAACGCCAGGCAGGCTGAGGGGCAGGGCTGGGGGATGGGAGGTCCAGGGGAGGGAGGCCACCCAGAGACAGAGACAGACAGGCTTCCGGGCCGACGCCAGGGCTCGAGGCCTGACTCTGCCAAGCCCGCACATTCTGTCCTCCCTCCGCCCCTCCCCGCCGGGGACAACCCGTCTCAAAGTCAGCCTGTGACTGGTGACACCTGCACCCTCGCCACCCTCCCAGCCCTCTGGGGAGACGTGCGGCTGGAGGACAGACCGGGGCCGTGTCGTGTGTGGCCCCAGCACGCAGCACAAGCCTGGCCCGGGGAGGCTTCGCCAAATGTTTATTGAATAAGCAGCCCTGTGGGAAATAAAGACTGTGCTCGGCCGTGTGGGTTTGAGTCCGTTACAGGCACAGGGCTGGCGGCCAGCTTCGTGTCGCTCTGTGGGACCCTTCTTCCTCATCTGGGCCTGCAGGCACGGCACGGGGACGAGGCCCCGGGCGGGCCTCCCTGCCGCCTCCTCCAGGGCAGGACTCCCTGCGACGTCCGTCCGTCCGTCCGTCCGTCCGTCCGTCCAGGCTCACAGCAGCGGGATGGGGTAGGAGGCACAGGCCGCCAGGCCACACATGTTCTTCCCGCGCTCGATGAGGAAGTACCTGGGCAGACAGGGCGGACGGGGTCTGGCTGGGGCTTCCTCACCGCAGACCCTTCCGGAAGCTTTCGCCGCTCACCGAGATCTGGCTCCCGGGGTGAGGGCGTCTGAGTTTACTCATAAAACAGGAGCGCTGGGCTTACTTTATGGCCAGGAAACCTCTGAGCTGACTTCTGAGGAACTTTTCCTTCTCTCTCTCTTCACCTGCTGTATTGTATTCACATCCTACCTTTCCCAGAATTTTCCAGAGCTCTTTCTCAGCCCTGACTTGGGCTCTCACGTAGTTACGTATGGTCTCCACCCCCTACCGCACCCCACCCCAGGACACGGACTCTGGTGGGAGATAGGACTCAGGGCACCTGGTTCCAGCCCCTGCCTTCGAGGAGGGCCTGTTAACAGCCAGGGATAAGCTCGTTGCCTTGGTAACCTGCCCTCCCAGCCGCGGGCTCCGTCCCAGCCGGGCTCTGTGCTGGTTCCGGTTCCGGCCGCAGATCCCACTGAGACAACAGGCCCGTTCCCGACAGAATTGTGAAGATCTGGGGCCCGGGGCAGGAGGGGGCTGCAAGGGCGTCTCGGGAGTGTGGGGGTTACAGCCTCGGGCCCCCTCCCCAGGGGCCTGCCCGGCCCCTGCTCAGAAGCCACGTCCTCCAGGGCCCCCGGATCTGAGCAATCACGCCCCTCCCAGCACACGGGACCCGGAAGTCGCTTACCCTTTCATCCCCCACTGGGGACCCCAAGAGTTCTTCACGATCCAGTAGGGAGTCCCATTTTCTTCTCCGTACCCCACAGCCAGTACCGCGTGGTTTACTTTGTCTGGAGTTTTATGACAGGAAGTGCTGGAAAACGCAAATAAAGGTTTGAACACAGAGCAAGGATGAAAACATCCGACGGCCCGGACCCGCCCCGCTGTAAGTCCTCCCGAGGCAAGTCCTCCCGCGGTGGTCCTCGGAGGCTGCAAAGCGGGGTTTCCCAACGCGGGCACTGGAGCCACGTGAGGTGGGGAACTAACTCCGCTCAGTCACAGTGCGAGGCACGCATTCCCTCCAGTCTTTCTGGTTCTGTTCATGCAAAGGAGTGTGAGGGTGCTGACCCAGCCCCGCGCCCGGACCCTTCCCAACGCCTAAGTCACAGCAAGGAGAGCGCCCCCTCCAGCCGCGCCTGCGCACCTCCCGCACCTGCGGGCCCGCCTCGCCTGCTTGCCTAGCGACGTCGGGTGCTGCTTTGCCGTCACTATGTGTATTTTTTTTTCAATGTTTATTTTTCAGAGAGAGAGAGAGACAGAGCATGAGTGGGGGAGGGTCAGAGAGACAGGGAGACACAGAATTGGAAGCAGGCTCCAGGCTCTGAGCTGTCAGCACAGAGCCCGATGCAGGGCTCAAACTCATGAACCGTGAGATCATGACCTGAGCCGAAGTCAGCCGCTTAACCGACTGAGCCCCGCAGGCGCCCCCACTGTGTGTATTTTTAAGACTACCTGTACTTGGGGCAAATGCACAGATTTTCCGTGGACGACGGCGAACTAGTCTCCACCAGGAAATCCCAAGAAACTCCAGAGGACGGAGCACAGTGGTGACTACTAACCGGGCTGACACCTGGCTGGGTTCCTGGACCGGGACGGGCCCAGGGCAGGGGACAGCACCCCGGCAGCGCCCGCAGCTCTGCTCCCATCCCAGGGAAGCTTCACTTGGCACCAGCGGAGGCCCCCGCCGGACGGCCACTGAGGGGTGAGGAGCCTGGAAGGGCGTGCCTGAAGCCACAGACCCTGAGCGTGGGGGGGGGGGCGCTTGGGGCCGAATGGGGACCTCGAGGCAGATGACGAGCTCAGAGAGAGCAGGGCCGGATCACTCTGGACCACGGCAGGGAGAGGCCACTGAAGTGGCAGAGGCCGGCATGGCCAGAGTGCGCTCCGCAGGCGGCCCCTGGCGCCGAGTGGAGGGCAGCCCCACGGCATAAGGACACGCGGGTCCGAGCGCATTTCGGGGCAGCGGTATCGGGCACGAGGACGGGAGGAGACGTGTCAAATCCGAGGTCCCCGCAGGCCTCGTGGGCGGTCAGAGGCAAGGGTGTGGGGACCCCCATTCCAGACATGCTCCGTTTCCTGAAGGGCAGCGTGGGGAGGCCCCGGCCCGGGGTCCCAAGAGCGGCTACTTTCTCCCTCCTTCCACAGCTTCCCGCTCCGAACACAGGGTTTCTTAGCCGCAGGCGGCTCTTCCGCTGACGCAGAGCAAGCGCTGTCCCCGCCGGCCTGGGTCTGCCCTTCTCTCCCCTCCCCGCGGCACCAGACTCCCGGCTCCCGCCCCCGGAGCGCCCGGCCGCCCCGGTGCCCGCGGGCTGCGGGGCCCCAGCGCACCTGGAGTAGATGCCCTTTCTGTACATCATGAAATCGCCAGTGACCTCGAAGGCGAAGCTCACGGGGTTGTACAGGGCCACCGCCTCCACCATCGCCTCTTCGTCATTCTGCAGACACACGGTCTCTGTCACCTCTCTGCCCCCTCTCAAAATGTGCCCCTTTGTCCCGGGGCAGGGATGGAGGCTCGGGGCAGTGTGGGTACACGAGCAAGGAAGAGAAGGCTGCGCGGGACCAAAAAGCCACTGAGGGGCTGCAGCCTCCTCCCAGCAGACGGTGCGGATGGCCGGGGTCCTTCCTGTTTTTTCATTTGGCTTATGGGTTGCTCCTCCGAAACCCCGGCCCCGCTGTGGCCTCCCTCCCGTTCGCCGGGCTGGTCTGCTGGGGATCTCTCTTCCTAGGGACATCCTTGGGGTGGGGGTCATGGTGCAGGTGGGCCGGCTCATTCCGTCGCTTCGGTCCCCCTACAGTCCCCTATGACTCCCCTCCCCTGCCCATGGGACCCCTGCCCTCACAAAGCCAGCAAAATCGACCTCCCCCTCTGCCCGTGTCCTGCAGTGAAGGCAGCCATGTGAACTTCACATTTTGGGGTTGTTTGTTACAGCAGCATAACCTGGCTTGTCCTGACTGATGCACATCCATACTCAGTGAATTCACATTCAATCTCTCACGCACACCCTCTGTTGCAGGATGGGGGTCACTGCTTGTATCTTACAGAGGAGCACACTGAGACGAGGCTGGAGCCCGTGCGCCGATGCTAGTCCCGTGCTGTCCCTCCCGCCTCTCACCCTCTGCCGCCGCGCTGACTGGGCACGATAATCAAGACCTTCCAGTCAAAGCGCTAGGAGAGAGGAGGCTGCCAGCTGTGTCCCCGGCCGTCGGGCAGCAGTGGAGACTGGCCCCCTTGTGAGAACACAGTCCCCATCGGAGAGAAGGATCCGGTACTCACTAGTGTGATGTTGGCTACGTCCTTCACGAAGGCAATGGCCTTGTTGGGCTGGAATTTGCAGTCCCCATCCTGTTCAGGCAAACAGTGTGCAACACGAGTTAGGGAGGCTGGGCCCCAGGCTGGGACTTCAGGCCTCCCCGGTGCTGGCTGATGAAACCTACGGAGCCAACGCCCCGTGTGCCAGGGCCGGGGGTGGGGTCACTTAAGGAAGAATCAGAGGCATCCTTGTTCTCAAGGAGCTCACAGGGGCAGGACGGCCGGCAATGGCCTTGGCAGAGTCCCCTCGCAGGCACTTGGCAGGAGCCTGGGGGAACTTGAGAGACAGAGGTGACTGCGAGCCTGCCTGGCAGGGGAAGGAAGGGTGTCTCAGTGGATGGACGGAAAGAGCAGGTGTGCAGCCTCCGATGGCTGGCAGGGGGACATAAGTGAGGATCTGGTGTGGGGACTGTCCCCAGACAGCCCACTGGTGGCCGGCAGGTTTTGAGGGGGCTGGTGCTGCTCATCAGTGAGGGAACAGGCAAGCAGAGCCACCAGCCTGGGGGAGGACAGCGGGGGGGGCGGGGACAGACCAGGGAGAGGATGGGCCCGGGGAGGACGCGGCCGGGGGGCTCCTGGCACGTTCAGCAGGCCTTGCGCAGAGCGGGTGCAGGTGCTGGAGAGCGTGCTCGGCGAGAGGCTGACCACACAGGCACTGACGGTCGGGAGGAGCGGCGGAGGGGACCCGGAGGAGCCCGAGGGGCGGGCAGGCAGGCGCAGAGGCGCTGCCGGACTGGCTAAGGGGCCCCGGGTTTGCCGAGGGCCGGGGGCTCAGGGAAGCTGGGGGGTGGGGTGAAGGAATGCAGCAGGAGAACAGTGCTGGAGCGGGGGGGGGGGTTGGGGGGTTGGGGGGGAGGAGGAGGAGGCGCTCCCCGGGGCTGAGGGGTGGCGGTGCAAGGCCGCGCTGCCGGGAGTACCTGGCCCTTGTAGGGGTAGGTGTCTTCACCCATGATGCCCTTGTTGTACCGGATGTACTCGAACGCCTGGCTGGGGAGGCCCCTGTGAGAAGCAGGAGCGGAGGTGTCCACCTGGACAAACGTGTCAGGGGCACAGAGAGGCCTAGGGGTCTCGGGGACCCCGGGTCCGGGCCCTCTGCCAGGAGCAGCGAGGAGCCCCGCTGACGGCAGACGGGACCGCCCAGGTCCTGCTCCGGCCGCCGTGCCCACTGGGCCCCCACTCGCAGGCGCTTTGCAAACACGACTGCCCAGCCCCTCACATCAACCCCGTGGGGCCCAGGCTGTTATTTCTTAGGGCTCAGAAACGTTGCACAACCTCCCAGGGACCACTCAGCCACAGCCACGGAGCCACGGAGCCACGGAAAGAGGGCGGCTTTTGGATCCAGACAAGCCTGCGCTCAGATCCCAGCTCGGCCGAATTCCGCCTGAGGGACCTTGAGCCTCAGAGGCGACCGACCCCTCCGTGACCCCGGGACGACTCTGCTCCCGCCTGCTGACCCGGCGGACGCGATCATGGGAAACCTCCCCGCTCAGGGCCGTACCCTTGGCAGCCGTGGTTGTTGAAGTTCTGCGCACAGTCCACCAGCTGCTGCTCCGCCTGCCGGGAGGGGCGAGCGCGGTGAGCGGGGGCTTCGGCACCTGCCCGCACACCCCCGTGGCCCCACCGGCCCTGGGTCAAGGCCGGTTACCAGGCCCCAGGGCGGGGACAGCAGGCGCCTGAAGGGGCTCTGCGATGGCAGGCCTCTCTGGAGACCCCGCCCCCTCAGGGCCCCGCCCCCTCTCCCCTAGCCCTGGGGTCCTGGGGTCGGCGGGTGCGCACACAGGCCCCGCCCCCTCCGTGTCCCCGGGGCCCCACGCCGCCGCCACCACGACTGGGGACACCTGGGCGCCGCCCGGAACGGGCCCTGGGCTGTGTCCTCGAGAAGCCTCATTCCTTTCTAGCGAAACGTCCGTGGAGATTCGCAGGCCGAACATCCACAAGGCTGGGGCGCCTGGTGTCCGGCTGGAACAGCATCCCAGGCCCCCCGGCCCTCCCCACCAGGACCCCGCGGCCCTCCCCACCAGGACCCGGGTCACGACCCCTGCGGGTGACCTCAAGGGCAGACTGCTTACCAAAGACAGCAGCTTCCCGCCTTTGATGGCGATGGCGGACTCCAGGGCCCCCGTGGTGGAGAAGGTCCAGCAACTGCCACAGCCGCCCTAGGAGGCGGGGGTGGGGGTCAGTCACGAGCGCCCAGGGCCCTCCCAGGGCCCTCCTGTTACAGGCCAGGTGCCCGAGGCCTGTAAAGGAGCAGGAGCGGCTGCTGGCCCCTAGTGCCTCCCCGCCCCGGCCCTCAGCTGACCAGGCCCCGCCGCCCTGCGGGGAGGGCCGGGCTCCCGTGTCTCTGGATTTTCTTCTCCTTCTGAGTCTTCCGCTGGCCCCTCTGCTCCCCATGCTTTCTCAGCAGGACTCGCCCAAGTCTTATTTCCAGAACCTTCTCTGTCACTTCCCCACCTCCAACTTCACTCCATCCACTGTCCTCACGAGCAAGCTAGCACCCTGTGTCTGCCCCGACCTCCATCGGGACCATCTGGGCTCCTGGCCGCCAGAGTCCCGGCGTCCTAATGCGGCCAGCCTCGGGGCGCCGTTCAGGTTTGTTACAGCTGTGCACACACCAGGGGTGCGACCGGGGGTCACCTCTGTCCCGTCAACTGTCAAACGGGGCCGATGCGCCTGACTCGCGGGGCTGTGAGAAGCACAGATATGGCCCCATCGCTCAGGCCTCACGTCCTTTCTTTCCTGGTCAGCCCCAAGCCCCTTTCACGACCCTTCACTGCCCAGGGTTCAGGCCTCCAGCCTTGCCGTCCCGCAGGGGCCCTTCCTGCTGGCCTGCCCTCTGGCCTCTTCCTCCCAACTCCTTCCCTCCGTTCGGGGGGAAGCCCGTCTGGCCAAGGAGACCTTGTCACGGACAAAATGTTTCTCAGTGAGAGTTTCAACAGAAGGCCAGTGTTTCTTGGGGAAGGGGGTGGGCTTCCCCCTGTACTCTCTGGAAGTGAGGGGACAGTGTTGTTCTGGAGAAGGCCACCGCACTGTGACTTTTGGGGGAGGGACACCGTGGGCAGAGGGGACAGCAGGGGGCAGGGTCAGACTCTCCGGAACACAGCCGGCCAGTCTGCGGCTTTGTGGACGGGAGGCCTGGCCACTGCAGGAGAGTGCGCCTGGCGGGCAGGCTCCACGCCACGAGCTGACCGCCTGCGGCCACCCAGTGGTCGAGAGGGGCTGGCCGGGCCTCGCAGGATGGATGGAGGGTGGGAAGAAATGGCACGCGGGTGCTAGGAACGGGGTCCTGGGGCCCCATCTGTGAAGGGCACAGAGAATACGGTGTTCGGGGGCCTCTGTAGGAGACCTGGGGCCCGCGGGGACCCCTGGGCCTGGGGGCACAGCCGAGCCTCGGTCCAACAAGGAGGGACTTGGTCTCCCTCCAGAGCGGCCCCCACAATCGCCTCCCAGCCTCCCAGAGGTGGGCGGCCGGGGGCACGGGGAGGCAGACACAGATGCGGGGACACCTGCCGTGCTCCGGGCTCTTCCTGGAATACTGCCTGCGAACGTGGCGACTCGAGGGGAAGGCCGGGGAGGCCGCATGTACCTGATTTTTCACCGGCGAGACAAACTTCCCCTTTTTGCGCCAGTCCACAGACGGTGGGTAGGGACCGGTGCCCCGGAGGTAGTTCCCTCTGGTGGCGGAGCAGTTCTGCCATAACCAAAGACAGTTTTTTCAGGGGAACAAAAAACCTTGGCAGCAGAAAAGTGTGCAGTTAATACAGAATCACCGAGAGGGAAGGAGAAAGACCCTTCCCGCCCCCAGCGACGGTCCGAACGCTAACAGACACGTGCCCTGTCAGAGCCCCGGGGGAGGGGGGCGGGGGGGGCAGGGCCAGGGAGCCAGGTTCAGCCAATAAAAACGCCGCTCATGCCGTTAAATCTGAACCTCGCATGAACGATGAAGAACTCTGCAGCCTAAGTACCTCCTGTGCACGTTTCTGACGTATTTACACTAAAAAGCGAGGTGCTGCTTACCTGAAATTCAGTTTTAACTGTGCATCTGTATTTTCTGGGGCCACCCTAAGTCTGGGGTACACAGGCTGAGACCACGGGCGTGGAGGAAGTGCTCAGAGCGACCTCTCTGACTCCCCAAGAACCCAGCCCCCCCACTGGCGCAGGGCGGGGCGGGCTCTGGCGGAAGCGGGGCAAAGGTCTGAGCGGAGTCGGATTTGGTCACAACGAAACACCTACCTGAGGCTCCGACCAAAGGTACTTGTGTTTTATTTCAGCAAAGCTCATGTCCGAAAACTGGTTCAGCCCCACTGAAAGAAAGAAGACAAAACAAAAAACCTACAAGAGGGGCTCGGTAAGTCACTAACTAATACACAGAAAAGACAGAGAGACCCATGTTAACCCACGTCCTACGTCTGCAGCTACCGGCGCCCTCGCACGTTCTGAACGTAATACAACATAACGTGCCAAGGTCAGCCGTGCCTGCGTTTCTGGACGGCCAGGGGAGCGTCTCGGCTGTGCCCGCGCCTGGGCCGCGTGGCAGGGATGTGGGCGCGGTTAGCGTGGGGGGTCTGGGCACCCGGGGTTTGACACCCGGGTGGAGAGTCTGATGGCCGTCCAGGTGAAGAGCCTTCCCACCCTCCTCCCTGTGACAGTGCAGGGAAGCATCAGCGATGTTAGCAAACTCCCCCGTGGTGGCACAGCCGGTACTGGGCAGAAATAAGGTCCAAGCCCAACTTTCCCATATCCTGCCTGCTGCCCGTGTTCCCAGTCAGCTGACCCTGCCATGGTTTCTAAGGCCCCCGGATATACCGTGTGCGTGTGTTTCTAGTGACGCCACCCGGGAAGGCGACGTCCCCAGAGGCTGCCCCCCAGCGTGGAGCACTAAAGGGGGGCTGCCAGCCGGCACTCCAAGGGCAGGGCTCAGCATGGGGACGGACCCTCAGCGGGCAGGGGAGGGCCGGGGCTCCTCCACGGTCTCCTATAGACTCCAGGACCCCCGGAGGGACCTGGCTCCATCCTGCACTCACAGGGACTCAGAGCACAGCACAGCCAGAATCCGGGGTCGGCGGAGTGCAGCTGTGGAGCTGGGCTCGGGACATGCCTGCACCCTAAATCCCAGTGCGCCTTCCACCCCCGGGCGCCCCTAGCACGTGCGTGTCGGGCCCTGGGACGCGGCCCCGGGAGCCTGGCGGGAAGACGGCCCCGCAGTACTTTTAAATGTGTGGTTCCCAGCGTTGTGGGCGCTTATCCTCCTCCAGTTGCCGACAAAGGTCTGCAGCCTGTGCTGGTATTCCTCTGAGCTGTATGTCTTTCGGTGCTAAAACAGAACACATCAGCCGTAAGTCATGGGAAGGAGCGGCGGCCAGGAGACAGTCTGTTTCCTAAGAGGAGGGATGGAGCTTTTCTCTCCTCCCCGATCCCGAGCCGGAGCCAGAGCTGCGTTAGTAGGCGGGACACCACCACGGTGTCGTCGATGAGGAAGTCAGGAAGTTGCAAAGCACCGCCCTGCCTCCGGGGATCTGCGGCCAGAGTGAAGGCGACCGGCTGCCCCCGAGTCCCAGAGGCCCTGGAAGAGACGCGCCAAGTGCGGGTCCCCCCCGGACGCCGCAGCTACTGCTGGCTCAAGTCTCGGGCAGAAACCAGCGTCTTTCAAATGCACGTGCACTATGTTCTCCAGGCAGCTCTGCGGGCATCGCGATTTGAATACAAAACTCGGATGTGAATCCCAAGGCTGGAGAGGCTGCCAGCCATCCTCATCCTGGGGGCCAGCTGTTTGGAATGCGTGTAGGTTCCCGCTTTGGCCAGTTTCCTGTCCGGAAGGACCCAGGGCCTGGGCTTGGAAAATCCCTCCCCATCGTCCCAAATCGGGCACAGCAGGCTGTGAGAACCCGCGACAGAGAAAGGACAAGCTGCAGAAGGAAGAAGCTGGGGACTGACCTGCACCATCCACGACTTAAACTGAACTTTCTCTGTAAGAAGAAAAAAGAACAGATTAGTCCCGGTGCCTGGCAATGACGCTGGCCCCCAGCCTAGCAGGCACTTCAGAACTGATTTGCATGTCAGGAAACGAGGCTAAACCCCAAGCACCAAAAATGGCGCTGCGTCGCGCGGAATGCCCAGAAGCCCTGGGACTCTGGCGGCTGCGGCTGCGGTCGCGGCGCACCGCTCGCTGCAGCGGTAGCAGGCCGGTGGGGTCCTCGGTGGGGGCACCCGGCCGGCGGATGGGGCCCCCGTACTCTTACTCCACGAGGGTGCTGGAGTTCGTCTGTGTTTACATCGTGGAAACGCATCGAAAAGTCCAACGGCTCCTGCCCTTTTCTGTCTGGTGTTCCATTTCAATAAGTTAATTAAAAACCCTACACCCCAAAGATAGATTTCTTCTTCAAGGGACAGATAACAGATATCTTGGTCTTTGCAGCGTCCTGTGGTCTCCGTCACAGCCACCCAGCCGTGTCCCTGCTGGGTGAGCACAGACGGGTGTGACCACGCTCCGGTAAAACTCCAGCCACAAACGCAGGCTGGCCAGCTGTTTGCGGATGGGCCCCTGCGGTGCCTGCGCGCGGAGTTTTGTGTTACCTACAATTTCATGTTAAGTTTAAGCGGCTGCGAAGGATGCGTTCCAGCTTATCGAAAATACTGGCATTTTAAAATAAGACGACCACATCACTCTCTCAGAGCTCGCCAACGCCGCGGTGGGATGCTCTGTGTACAGAACGGGGCACGTGCTCACACTTGGTGCCCGACCATCCTTTCAGGCCGCAAGGATACATTTAAGTGATTTTTACTTCTGTGACTCACACGTCTCTGAACATTATCCAAATTTATTCTGGACTGAATAATCCTCATTAACACCCCAACTGATTAAAATATTTCAGGGGCGCCTGGGTGGCTCAGTCAGTTAAGCATCTGACTTCGGCTCAGGTCATGATCTCACGGTTCTTGGGTTCAAGCCCCATGTCGGGCTCTGTGCTGACGGCTCAGAGCCTGGAGCCTGCTTCGGATTCTGTATCTCCCTCTCTGTCTGCCCCCTCCCTTGGTCGCGCCCAGTGTCTCTCTCACTCTCAAAAATAAATAAGCATTAAAAAATTTTTTAAAGAAATAAAAGATTTCAAACATATTATACATTATGAAAAGTAATTGTTAAACACAAAAAGCAAACTTCTATCAGCAGTGCCTCCCTTCGTGAGACAAACAGGACTTTTTACTAACAACACTCGCTAGTGGATTTATAGATTCATGAGTATTTCCTATTTTTTGAACGAGTCAGCGTTAATTCTGAAAATAAATCTGAGGGCTAAGAAATCCTGCGAAACAAGCAGATCGCTGACTGCTGATTGCTTCTGGGAATGGAAGGCATTTAGAGCAAAGTCTCCCGATTCCTGGGTTCCCAGTCACATGACGCTCTCCCACCCCATCAGCTGATACCTCTGGGCGGCCCTCTCGTTCAATTTCAGTTTCCTTGAAGACCCGACAACAGCCCTGAAGAAGGATCTGTCTTTGCTGCTTCTGATGTGTTTGTAACCACAGGCTCAACTTAAGTGAGAGGTGCTCTCTCCAGGAAGGTCAGTCGTAGCAAAGAGGAGGTTTGGAAGTAAAGGGGCCGGACACTGATCCTTTATCTGTGTCCAAGTCACGGGGAATTTCTCTCGTGTTCCTCCAGGGACTGCCCTCGCTCCCCGCCCCTCACCCCCACCTTGAAGATCCCCCGGTTGAAGACCACTGCTTCTCAGAGTTCTGATTTCCCTGTGTGGGCCATACACCTGTTCAGAAACCACGCTATTGCCACTTTCCCTGGGAAAGAAACGCCCGTTTCTCCAGCATGCCCGGCAAGGGTTTCAGAGGGTTCCCGCTCCTGGTTTGAGGGCCCTGCTGCAGCGGCTGGCTTCAGAGGAAGACAGACCTCAACTCGGGACCAGGGTTTGAGGCCGCATGGAGTTTTAGGACAACAGACTGGCCTTTGCCTCTGGGAGGCTGCAAACACAACTAGCACGCGTGCCGAGCCTGGCCTGTTTCTCATTCACTGGAGGTCAGTGAAAGAACAAGCCAGAGATGCTCTTGGGGCTGGGCTGGAAGGATCTGCTGGTGAGCCCGGGGCCCCAACCTCAGGCAGACCCATTTCAAATCCACTGTGGCTCTTGGAAGAGGTATCTGTATGGCTGCCCTGTCTGAGGGACTGTGCAAGAACAGAAAGGGCAGGGCTCAGCACGCGACGGTGAGCTGGAAAATGCTTATTTATACTTTCACAGAATTGAAAACCACGTACAACATTTTGTAAGACCCAAGAATCCTGAGTTCAAATTTCAGTGTCCAGAAATAAAGGCTTATGGGAACGCAGCCCCGCTCACTCATTTACACACGGTCTATGGTTACCCTCACCACCAGCAGAGTTAAGTACACACACAGTGTGGTCCACACAGCCTAAAATATTTGCTATCTGGCCCTTTACAGAAAGAGCTTGCGGAGCCCCAGCTCTGGAGTTGGGACGGGCTCCACGCAGCCACACAGCCCGGCGAGCCCAGCCCTGGCCCCGGGCCACTGGGTTCTCCTTAGCCCGGGGCTGACATTCCTTCCACCAAAGCGCTGGGAACAGGACCCTCGGGTTTCAAGGGTTAGCACAGAGGTTGCTCCTGCAACAGCCCATTCTACAGAAGGACGCTCAAGGCAACCATGGAGATCCCCAGGAAGTTGCTAGAAAGGCTGGAAAGTCCCTGCTCATCCCCGCAGGGGCACAGCGAAGTCTTCCACATCCCCAGGCTGGACGAGGTGGCAGAGGGGGCCGCCGGCTTCTCCGGGACTCCAGGCCCTGCAGGCGTCTGGGCCAGTGGGACCTTGGACACTCGGCCAACCGGCTCCTCTGGTCACGCAAGAGCCCTCCCAGGCCTCCCCCTCCTCCCGACTTCCTCCCCTAACGCAGTTCACCCCTCCCGGGTCCCTACCCGCGGAGGCCCTGGTCCTGGGGCCGAGGAGAAGCCCTGCCCCACACTGCCCCCAGCCAAGTGCGCCCCACTCCCCAGTCCTCCGCGGACCGAGCCGGCCCGGCCAGGGCCCTCTTCCGCGGCGACCCCTCCCCGTACCTAAGGAGCTCGCGTAGAAGTCGGTGGCGCCGCAGGCCGGGGGTCCCAGGAGCCCTGCGCCCGCGCAGAGCAGCGACAACACCACCCACATCGTGGCGGCTAGACCTGCGGACTGGCTGCGAGGGCCCAGGAGCGCGGCCTAGGCGGCTCTGGGGCGGGGGCGGGGGCACCGGGGGCGGGACTCCGGGGGCGGGGCGGGGCTCCAGGGGAGGGGCACGACTCCGGGGGCGGGGCGGGTTTCCAGGGGAGGGGCACAGGGATGGGGCGGGGGCACTGGGATGGGGCGGGGCTCCGGGGGCGGGGCGGGGCTCCAGGGGCCGGGGACAGAGGCACCGGGGGGCGGGGTTATGGGGGAGGGGCACCGGCATGGGGCAGGGCTCCGGAGGAGGAGCAGTGCCCCGGGACACCCCTGCGCTCTCCCTCTCCTTCCTCCTACTGCGCAAAGAAGGACTTCGAGGGTGGGGGTGCTGCTGGGGCAGTCACAGCGTGACTCCCTGCCCGCCCCCACCCCCGAAGGCCCCCCATCTCCCCCAACCCCTTCCACCCCTGCAGCCCTCCCGTCTCTCCCGCCCACCCGCACCCCCTGAACTCCCATCTCTGGTCCTTATTAACCACATTGGAATGAACTTACAGGTTACATATATAGTCTTCTTTCTGCGGATTTGCCAAATACAGAAAATGGCCCTCAAGCTGCTAATAGGACTTGTTTTGTGAGGCTCCCCCTGCCCACAGAGGGGGCCATGTTCTTCACCTTCGTCTGCCCCAGGTTGTTCACCCCCCACCCCGACTCCCATTTTACGGGCGGGGAAACTGAGGCCCCAGAGCTGGCGGTAACTTTCCCAGGAAGTGCGCAGGTTTGACCTACTGCAGTCTGTCATTCTGCATTTTTGCAGCCAGAGGCATTTTGGGGTGCGGTCAGAGCCCTTGGGGCTATTCTGTCTCAGCTGCCACCTCCCTCCCCAGCGCTTTTCTCTCCCAAAGTTCTCCGCCCGCCAGGGCTGTGCTCCGAGGGGCGCAGGTTGGGGGGCGGGGCTGGGGCGGGTGGTCTCGCGGGATCTGGCGGGTAGGGCCCAGGAGTGTGCGCAGAAAGGGCCTCGGATGGTCACTCGCGCGGCGCGTGGACCAGCCTCTGAGGGAACCGGCAGTCGGTGCCACAGACTCTGTCTTGGCAGCTGAAGCGGATTTTTGTCAGTTTGTGACTTCGCCCCTGTCCGGATGTCCCTCTGGGTGCACTTTGAGACAAAGATCTCCCCTGCGTTGAGATTCGCAGCCTTTCGTCCCGACCCCGGGATGAAAGTGTCCTCCAGACTGAGGGAAGGCAGCCGTCCCTTCCCGCACCATCACCTTCCGCCCGGCTCCGGGCGCCTCTGACCTCCGACCCCAGTTTGCCCCCTGGGCTGGGGCCCCGGTGACCCTGTTGCGTGGATCGGGAGGGTCTGAGACAGTGAGGAAAGCAGTGGCACGGTCGGCGGGAGACCAGCGTCTGGGCCCGGCCCAGCCGCAACCCGCCGTGTGACCGAAGCAACCGTGAAAGTGACTCGCCCCAAATATGGGCTCAGTCATGTGCCCTCTGTCCCTCGCCGCCTGCACCCATTTTCACGGCGGGTTCGTGGGCCCGGCTGTCTCCCGCTGGGCGGGACCCCGGGGAGGGCCTCTCCGCGGTCCGGCGCTGCGCCCCTCTGCAGACGTGAGGGCGGAGACCGCTGGCGGCCAGGCCTTGCGGGGGGCCCCGGGGCGGCGGGCAGAGGGCTCGAAGTTCTGTCCTGGGTGACTCGGTCAGACACAGTCCAGGCACTGCTGTGAAGGGACTCTGCAGAAGAAATTAAGGCTTTCAACCAGCTGACGTGCACGGATCGCCCGAGGGCCCGAGGCCGTCACGTGGACCCTTCAAAGGCAAAGAGGAAGGTGGCAGAGCGGGGAGATGAGCCCGAGGAGGTCAGAGAGCTCGAGTCACAGGAGAGACTCTGCCCACCGTCGCTGCTCCGAGGGGCCTGGAGCCCAGGAGCGTGGCGGCCTCCCGAGACTGAGGGCGACCCGGCCGGCAGGCAGCAGGACCTCGGCCCCACGCCCGATGGGAGACCGGACTCAGCTTGGGAGCAGGTTCGCTCTCGGAGCCTCCGGAAAGGAAGACAGTGTGGGCGACACCTCGGTTCCTGCCGTGTGAGACCGGGAACAGGGGAGTCCGCCAGATCCACAGGGACTGCTGACCTTGAGACCTTCGAGACGACGCTCGTGTCCTTCTAACCTCTACGCGTGCCACGCGGCAGGAGGGAGCTCGTCCAGCAGGTGAGGTGCCTCTGGGGGCGGGGGCGGGCCGTTCTCGGGCTCCGCGCACGCCGAGGCTGGCCCGCGTTTGCGCTTCTGCAGTCTGGCGCCCAGACGGATGGGAGGCCCAGTTCCGAGGGCTCTGCGTCAGCAAACTGTCTTAGGCTCACTGTGGATCCCCATTCTATAGATCAAATGACTGAGGCACTTAAGCAACTCGCCCAAAGCCACACAGATAAGGGATGGAGCTGGGGTTTGAACCGCTGGCCAACCGGACCCACAAATCTCCTCCTCAAATGTAGGTATCCGTCCGCGGGAGCAGGTGAATGACAGTGAGCCCCGGGCCGCCCTCCTACCTCGCTGACCCTCGGCAGGGGGTCGGGCGCCCGCCAAACCACAGCTCCCGATTCCTCGACCATCACCCGCAGCCTGCCCCGCCCCCATTCGTCCCTCGTCTTCAGGCCACATCAGCCGTTCCACACCCCTCCCCGGCTGCGGTCACCCCTCAGGGTCCGCCTCTTAGTAGATAAGTCCAGACTCATTTGTGCCCCTGGCCTCTGGCCTCTTGTAATCGTAGGAGCTGCATTAACAGGGTAACACGATACAGCAGCCGCCACCGACGTGGATTTGGTTATTTCATGTCCATAAATGGGAGCGTACCTGTACCCACTTCCCAGATAGAGAAGCTGAGACCTGGGGAAGTTCAGGAGGCCTGCTGGCAAGTGAGGGCATTTCTTTCACAGCCGCATGCTGATTATGCGTAGCGGGCAGAGAGGGTGCTGGTTACGTGGTTGGGTGGATGACTGTCCGTGGAGGTGCATGTATGGTGGAGTGGATAGAAGGGGCGATGACTGGCTGGAAGGAAGGAGGGAAGGAGGGAGGGGATGGATGATGAAGGATGGATGGATGGATGGAAGGATGGATGGTTGAATGCATGGATGGATGGATGGATGGTTGAATGCATGGATGGATGGAAGGGAGGATGGATGGATGGATGGATGGATGGATGGATGGATGGATGGTTGGATGGATGGATGGAAGGGAGGACAGATGGATGGATGGAAGGATGGATGGGTGGTTGAATGCATGGATGGATGGAAGGGAGGACGGACAGATGGATGGTTGAATGCATGGATGGCTGCATGGATGGATGGATGGAAGGGAGGACAGATGGATGTATGGATGGATGGATGGGTGGTTGAATGCATGGAAGGATGGTTGGATGCATGGAAGGATGGAAGGCTGGTTGAATGCATGGATGGATGGAAGGGAGGACGGACAGATGGATGGTTGAATGCATGGATGGATGGATGGATGGCTGCATGGATGGATGGATGGATGGGAGGACAGATGGATGGATGGAAGGATGGATGGGTGGTTGAATGCATGGATGGATGGACGGGAGGATGGGAGGGAGGAAGGAAGGAAGGAGATGAATGGATAGTCGGATGGGTAGATAGCGAGGTCCGTGAAGAGCTTGTGGAGTGGGAAAGGTAGGGAGTAGAGGAGGCGGGAAGTCTGCATCAGGGAGATTCATGGAAACTCGGCTCTCGTGCCGGCTCCATCGCCCGCCAGGAGATGCCCTGCTTTGTCATCTTGGTTCCTTCCTGTGTTGGAGGTCAGAGAAGTAGTCCTGGAGAGGTCCTCCAACTACAAGAGAGGTCACAAGTTAGTGTCCTGAGAAGCTGGCGAGCACCCCTGGTGCAGACGCTGCGGCTGCAGCCAGAAGAAGGGGGAAGGCTCTCGGAAAAGTCCAGAAGCCGTGTTTCATCGAGGCCTCCAGGATTAGGATGAAGGCAGTGTGCGGTGCCGTGCACGGGGAGGGTTAGAGCCCATCACTATTTTAGTTATTAACACCTGACACTTTGTTCATCATGGAGTTTTGTTTGCATTAGTTTTTGATTTTTAAAAATATTGCACTAAAATATCATTCATCCTGATTACTCTGGTGTTTTGGTGCTCCCTTACATTTTGCACCTGAGGGTGTCACTTCCTTCACCCTAGTCTTGGCCCCGCGAGGAATCAGCAGTTTCTGGACTTTTCCACAAGCCCCCACCCTCTTGTGCAACTCAGCCCCGCTCAGTTAGTTTTGCTCTCGCGTTGGGGTGGGGGAGGAGGCAGGACCTCCGGGGCCGGGGCCGGAGCGCGTCTGCCTCCACTTGTTCCTCCTCCAGAGTGCCTTCGGTCTCCCGTTGTCCCCAGCTTCTCACTCAGACGGTGACCTCCTGTGACCCGTCCACCAGCACAGCCCTCCGCGCCAGTCCACGGGCGGCCTCCTTGTCCCGCACGTCCCCAGCCCCCTCTCCGCCCTCCTGGCTTGTCCTCTCTCCCCTACAGAAACTTCCTCTCCCAGAACCCCCAAGTCAGTAGTCTGCCCCGCGCACCGCACACCGTTAGGCTTTGCTGTTCTCCAGAGCGTCCGGCAGAGCTGGGTGATTCCCGCCAGTCGGCACCTGTTTGGCTGTTAGTCCGAGGAGTCAGTGCCCGTGCCGTCCTGGTGGTTAAATATTTTGAAAGTCAGGTTTCCTGTATCTTGCTCTCCCCAGTGAAATGAAGATAAAAATACAGGGGGGGCTGGAGCTCCAACCCAGGGCCCGGCATGCAGCGAGCACAGCATTAATGCGGCAGTAGCAACAGTTGGCCTCATGTATTCTGAGTCAGATGGTGCCAGGCTGGGGCATTACAGGTGACATCTGAAGGGCCGTCTGGATGAGGGGGATTTGCAGGTGCCGTGCTCACCTCCTGATTGCGCTTGCCCTCGCCATGAGAGGGACAAGAACGGGCTTAAGGGTTTGTGGTTGGCGCGAGGCTGAGGGGGAACAAAGGGACAGGAAGTGGCAGGCGGGGCCGTGCGGGGGCCCCAGACCCAGAAGTGGATCGGCAGGTTCGCCCTGCGTGAGCAGGACATTCCGACCTCCCTTCCCGGCGGTGAGAAACGGCCTCGCCTGGCCGTGGGCGGGGTCACGTGGCCTGCGTGTGGGCGAAATTACACGGCAAACACGCAGGGTAGCAGGCGCTGCGATAAGGGCTGATAGAGAGCTGGCCCAGTGTGGGACCCGCGAGATGGCGTCTGGGTGACCCCTGGCCAGCCTCGCGGAGGGGGAGGGGCCCCAGGCACCTCTCCTGCACCTGCCTGGTCCCTGAGTCCCCGCCAGCCGTCACTCAGACCCTTCCTCCTCGGACACCCGGGCCCCTCCTCTTCTGTCAGCCAGAAACCCTGGGTTTCTCCCCCTCGGAGGTCCTGCTGGGCACACGGCCCCGGAGCTCTCTCTGACCGACCCCTTCCTCTTGCTGCGTCTCTGACTGCCGCGAGGTCCAAGTAGCACACGCCCCACCGTTTTATTAAAATTTTTTAATGTTTTTATTTATTTTTGAGAGACATAAGAGTGAGCAGGGGAAGGGCAGAAAGAGAGGGAGACACAGAATGTGAAGCAGGCTCCAGGCTCTGAGCCATCAGCACAGAGCCCGACGCAGGGCTCGAACTCACCAACAGTGAGATCATGACCTGAGTTGAAGTCGGCTGCTTCACCGACTGAGCCACCCGGGTGCCCCGCCCCGCTGTTTTAAAGGGACCACTCAGAGCCGGGCTGCGAACCGATCTGAACCACTTCTGATCACAGCTGGGGCGCTTTTCACCCGACTCTTGCATTCGGGGTCTCCGTCTCTCTCTCTCTCTCTCTCTCTCTCTCTCTCTCTCTTTTAAACCGAAGTTCAAACAAAACGAAGGGGTTGTTTCAGCAGCACTCAGTGCGCTCACGGCGTTATGCAACCACCACGTCCGTCGTCGAGTTTCGAAACTTGGCTGTCTCCACAGAGCAGCCCACACCCATTAGGCAACCGCTCCTCGTCCTGCACTCCAAACTCCCCGGCAGCCACTAGCCTGTTTTCTGCCTCCAAGCGTTCGCCTGCTCCGGACACTTTCTGTAAAAGGAACTCTGTGCCGTGTGAGACTTACCGTGTGACGGTTCGTATTTGGCCTCTTTCTTTCTCTTAGCGTCATGTTTTTCAGGTTCATCCAAACCGTAGCGTGTATCGGTATTTTTTTTTTTAACATTGATTTATTTTTGAGAGACATAGAGACAGAGCATGAGCAGGGGAAGGGCAGAGAAAGAGGGAGACATAGAATCCGAAGCAGGCTCCAGGCTCCGAGCTGTCAGCACAGAGCCCAACGTGGGGCTCGAACCCACGAACCATGAGATCATGACCTGAGCTGAAGTTGGCCACTTAACCGACTGAGCCACCCAGGCGCCCCTGTATCGGTATTTTTTTTTTTTTTCTAGTTCTTGTATCGGTATTTTTTTAAGTCATCTCTACACCCATGTGGGACTCGAACTCACCACCCTGAGATCAAGAGTCGCACGCTCCACCCACTGAGCTGGCCGGGCGCCCGGATTTGTGTTTGAGGCTGAGTAACCGTCCATGGCACGGACACGTCGTGTTTCGGTTACTCATCCGTGCGCTGGTGGACACGCGCGTGGCTCTCGCCTCTGGGCCATCGCGGAGGCCGCTGCTGGGAACACCCTCGCATGCGTGTTTTCTTCCTCGTGGGCGGGCACCTGGCGGGGGCATCACCGCATCACGTGGTGACGTTTGACTCCCCGAGGACCTGCCAGACTGTTCCCACAGAGGCCGTGCCGTTTTTCAGTCCCACCGGCAGTGAATGAGGGTCTGCGCTTGTCTTGCGGAGACTCGCGGCCTCCGGGGGCTTCGGACATGATCACGGAGCTCGCAGCGGGCGTGGAGCCGAGTTTCACCGTGATTTGCATTTCCTTCTCGACGGACCTTGTGGAACATCTCCTCGTGTGCTTGTTGGCCGTCTGTCCATCTTCTTTTTTCAAAGTTTATTTGAGAGAGGTGGGGGGAGGGGCAGGGAGAGAATCCCAGCAGGTTCTGCGATGTCAGCGCAGAGCCCGATGTGGGGCTGGTCCCAGACCGCGAGGTCACGACCTGAGCCGAAGTCACGAGTCGGACGCTGAACCCGCTGAGCCCCCAGGCGCCCCCGTTTGTCCTCTTCGGAGGGATGTCTGTGCAGGTCCTTTGCTGGGTTTTAGAACGGACTTATCTGTTGTCTTGGCGTTGCTGAGCTGTAGGAGTGTTCCGTGGGCTCTGGACGCTTCGCCCTTACTGGACGTGGTTTGCGAAAACATTGCCCCCCATTCAGCTTCCTCCATGACGTCGTCCGCTGCGCGGGGTCGGCAAAGGTGATGGAGTCCACGTTATCTGTTTTCCCTTCAGGGTCTCGCAGGCCCCTCACAGCGGACCTGACTCCGAGCACCGCTGGTGGGTGGGGTGTGCTGGCCCCGCCTGTGGGGGCCCTTGTGGGAGGGAGGGGACACGGGTCTGTGGCGTGACACAGAGGTTGACAGGTGAAGCCCATGGCTGGAGAAAACTAAGGAAGATTTCCCGGAGGGAGGGACATTGCAAGAGGGTGGGGTCTGGGCAGGTGGGAAGGGGAAGGCGAAGGCGGAGGGGACAGCGCGACAGGGGCAGGGAGGTGGCACAGGGCTGCGGGCCGCAGAGCTCGAGGCTCTCAGACCAGCAGGGCTGGCATCAGACCCTATGCCGGCAGTCACTGTTCACCCGGGAGTCACCTGCCGTGGGACCGTCCACGGTCCTTCCCTGTGCAGCAGGGGTGACGGTGCCCCTGGGATCAGGCGTGGTGGGTACTTGTAGGGGCTTTCTGTGCTGCTGTAACAAATTATCACGACCTGAGGTGCTCAAAACAACACAAACGTGGACTGTCCCATCCTGGAGATCGGCGGCTTGGGGCAACGTGGCCGACGTCCCCGGTGAGGTCTCAAGACCAGAAGCAGGGGGTCCGTGGGCCTGGGCATTTACACAGAGGGTCTGCGGGAGAATCTTCCCCAAACCCATTCAGACTCGGACTGAATTTAGCTCCTGCGGTTGCGGGACTGAGGGCTCTGGCTGCTTGCTGGCCGGCAGCACAAGGCCACCGTGTCTCCGTCTCTGTCTTCCAGCCAGCGGGAGCGGGGAGTCCTCCTCACGCTCACGTCTCTCTGCCTCCAGCTGGAGAAAGCTCTCTACTTGTTTTTTTTTTTTTAAAGCGTATTTATTTTTACTTTGAGAGAAAGAGACAGCTTGAGCTGGGGAGGGGCAGAGAGACAGGGAGAGAGAGAGTCCCACGGAGGCTCCGTGCTGTCAACACGGAGCCCGACGTGGGGCCCGATCCCGCACCGTGAGATCCTGACCTGTCCAGAGTTGGACGTTCAACTGAGTGAGCCCCCCAGGCGCCCCGGAAAGTTCTCTACGTTTAAGGGTTTATGGGATTAAACTGGGCCACGTGACAAGGGTAATCTTCCTATTTCAAAGTCTATATAGCCTTAATTAAGTCTGCAAAACCCCTTTCACCAACATACTGTGCTCACAGGACCCAGGGGTCGGGGTGCGGACGTCTTTGGGGGCACATCTCCCTGCCCCTGTCCCAGGCGACGTGGAACGGTCTCACCCATAACTGACGCCAGCCAGCGGTGTGGATCAGGGGGCGGTGAGGTCACGCAGGTGGATGTGGGCGTGGACGGACCCTGGCTCACGTTTGCCCGGTGAGGCTTCGGCACGCTATTCTCCAGCCCGGTGCTCCCGAAACAAATCGCCTGGGGGTGTGGTTGAAACAGGAGGTCGGGGTGGGGCCGAGATCCGCATTTATGACAAATTCCCAGCAACGCCGACGTCCTGGTTCAGCGATCACGGTTTGCGCGGCAGGACGCGGTTCACTTACTCCGCAGCCATCCCTGGAGCCCGGCTCCGGGCTGGGCGGCGACGGCTGCGGGCCTCGTGCGGGACCCGCGACTGTGTGATGGAAGGAGAGACGATTTTCGGAGGCACGCTGGCGCACCGGTTGCCTCGCTCTAATTTCTCACGAGCGTAGAGTTTTCTGACGCCGCAGCACATGTGACGGACCGAGCGCGGAAGCGGCTTTGGGAATCTGATGTTTTTGTTTAAGCCAGACACGAAAGAGGTTTGCAAAAATGTAAAGCAATGCCATTTTTCTCGCTGAATTATGTGGGTTTTTTGGAAAATTCGGTGATTTTTTCATTAACAAATGGGCTCTTTATGTCTGTTGAAAAATGAGAGTCAACCGAGTAAATTTGAGGATGTAGTTGGCTTTGTGAAGCGATTCACGAATCGGGCCGCAAGCAGAGTGTGGTCCCCTGTGGGAGGTTTTACAGGGAGGAGGCGGCAGGTCCCCGAGGGAGAGGGGATTGTCAAGGGCCTGCCACGGGTCACCCACATGGCCCAGCAGTGCCGGTCTGGGAATTTCAGCCGGACCGCTACAAGGTGACATTCTTGTCTGAGAAATAAGCAGTGAGCCTGTAAGAAAGGAAGTCGAGGGGACAGAGGTGTGGACAGGCCCCTGCTCTGCCTCGACACGCAGGTGACTTCCAGCACCACTGCCTCCGACGGTGAACCGGCCCTTGTTCCGTGTCCCCAAAACCTCACCCCACCGGTGGTCTGTTTCCCCTTGAAGGGAAGCTGGTCACCACCGTGCTGCAGTCTGCTTCTGTGTCTCCATCTCCCCAAGTGGCTCTGGGGACAGTCTGGGGACAGCCTCCTTCTCCCCTGCATAGTCCGGGGCATGGCGTGACGCTTCTGCTAACCGCTGGGTGCCTGGGGGAGGGTGTCCCCTCCGCGGAGGCCTCTTCCCCGGTCCCCTGGTTGAGGCACAAATCCCAGGCCACCGAGCGCTGGAGAGACACTGGCGTGGCCCCCGCCGGCCGCGCCTCATCCCTGCCGTGCGCGCACCTCGGCCAAGGGGCTCCTGTGGAGTGTGCGTGGCTTTGCGGGGTCGTCAGGTCTAAAGCGCCCTTTTCCGCCAGCTTGTTTGTGAGAAAAGAAGGACGAAGGGGGAGCTCGTGCTGGCTGACGGCGGAGAGCCACGTGGGAGGTGCTCTTCTGGAGAATTCCACGCGCGGTGGGGGCACGGACCCGAGAGCATTGCCGGCACCTTGCCGCGGGTGTCGCAGCCGGGAAGGCGCAGAGCAAGGGTCAGACCCGGTTCTTTCGTTTCTTAGCTCATTTAGGCAGCTGAAGACAGAAGGTTCGGTTAAATTTTGCTGAGTGTCGGGTCACTTGGGAAAACAGCAACAAGCCCAGGTAGAAGTCTTGCTTGTGTCTCAACGATATTTCAGCTCCAATTTCAAGTTGCGTGCGGTCGAATGCGTAATTTAGAACGCAAGGGTGCCGCCGTAGGCGCGAGACGGACGCACGTGGCGATGCCGACCACGGGGCACAGCGGAGCCGCGGAACCTAAACGAGATGCTGCAAACTCGCCTGGGGCTCGCGTGGCGCCGTTCCCGCAGACCGTTTTCCACCCAGCGAGACGCGGTCCTGTCAGAGCTGCTTCACCTGTCGCAGGAGTTAGAACAGGGTTATAAGAAGAAGTACTTTAGAATAAAGCTCATTTGTCTGGAGCGAAGGCCAGGGCGCGTCCGCTAGGTTGGGAGCACTGTTCTGTGCGCCTCAAGCAATCCAGGGGACAGACGTCATAGGGACAGGACCATGGGGCCCAAAGGAATCAGGCCCTGGTCCCCGGAAGCTGCGAATGTCACCCTGCGAGGAAAGAGGTTCCTCGTAGATGTGTCTCAGTTAGGGGTCCTGGTGAGGGAGATGACCCTAGACCATCAGATGGGCCCTGGGGACCGTCCTTGTACTCTGCTGAGCGGGCAGCAGAGGCAGGCTGTGACGGACGCACAGAGAAGGTGCCGGAAGCCAGAGCTGAGGGAGATGCTGGCCTTGCAGGCCAGGGCAGTGCGGCCCCAGCCCGAGGAGCCTAGCGCAGAGGGAAGAGGCGACAAGAGATCCTTCCGGACACCCAGAAGGGGAGACTTCCGGGGAGACTGACTTGCTTGGGGCTCGGGCTCCCGGCTGCCCGTCTGTGGGCGAGTTCCTTTCTGTTGTTTCAAGTCAAAACAAAAGGTGACGTTCTTGGGAAAGGGTGAAAGTGAGTCAAGCCTTGGGGGTGAATGATTTGGGCTTGTTTCTGTGTTAACACGTCGGCACATAATAGTTCGTTGCTGTTTAATGAAATCTTATAAATTGTGGTAAAACACGTGCAAACGCAGAGTTCGCTATCCCGACCCTCGAGAGCTCAGTGGTTTAAGTACACGCACAGCGTCTGCAGGCGGCTCAGCTGTCTCCCGGACTCTCTTCATCTTGTGAAGCTGGGGCTCTGTCCCCACCAACCGCCGGCTCCCCTGCTCCCAGCCCCCAGCCCCCGCTCCCCCACCCCCGCCCCCGCCCCCGCCCACTCCTGAGCACCAACCCCCCAGGCCCCAGCCTCCCCACCGCCTTCCCCAGCCCACCGCCATGTGCCAGACCCCCCACCCTGTCCCTGGTCCTCCAGCCCCACCATGGACTTTGGGTCTCTGTGACCTTGAGACTCCAGGTACTTCCTAAGAGGAATCGCACAGAATCTGTCCCTTCGTGTCTGGCTCGTGTCACTGGTCAGAGTGTCCTCAAGCCCATCTGATGTGGGAAATGTTGGATCGGAGCCAGAGCTAAGAAAGGATTCTTGAGACGTCTTCAGTGCAAAACGGTGATTTTACTAAAGCACGGGGACAGGACCGTGGGCAGAAATCGCTGCCCTGGGGTTGCGAAGGGGTGACTGATCACAGCCCCTTGGGTCGGGAGGAGTCGGGGACAGCGTAAGTCTCTGAGGACATTTGGAAGCAAGGTCTCCAGGACCTTGAGGGGCTGGCTGCTGTTCGGGCAAGGCCATTTATTACTGCTTAGTAAAGCCTCAGTCATGGGACCCTTCAGACGCGTCCCGGGGGCACAAGCTTGGAGCGTGACAGCCAGCGTACATCCGGGGGCAGTGGAGAGGAGGGAAGGAGACTCACAGGATCCTCGAGGTCGGGATGAGGTCAAGCCGAGATTCCCTCATGCCTCCAGCAAAGTGTCATCATGAGGCAGCTGAGCCCTGGAGGGGGGTCGCCCTGCCGGTTTCGAGGACTTGTCGGTGGCCCGTAGGCAGTGAGGGAATTGGAGGTTTTCCTCCCGCCTGCGTTCCCACGTCGTGTCCGTGCCGAGGCAGGTGTCCGGGTCTCCTTCTGAACTCGGACCCCGACCACATCCGTTCGGACCTCGGTCTGTGCTTTCTGGTCACATTCTTCTTCCCAGCTCGTCTCTTCACTCGGGCGAAAGACCGAGGCATGTGACTGTCAGGAGCCATCGTGGGCTCACAGGTTGAGACGTCTCCCTGTGTGGACAAGGCGGATGCTGCAAAGTCTCCTGCTGGCCAAAGGGCGCCCCAGTACCATCTCCTTCCGAGGATACCATCTCCTTCCGAGAATAACCTGTCAGGCCTGGATTTTTCTTTCTTTTTTTTTTAAATATATTTTTTAAACGTTTATTTATTTTTGAGAGACAGAGCATGAGCAGGGGAAGGGCAGAGAGAGAGGGAGACAGACTCTGAAGCAGGTTCCAGGCTCTGAGTGTCAGCACAGAGCCCGACGCGGGGCTCGAACTCCCACTGTGAGATCATGACCTGAGCGAAGTCGGCTGCTTAACCAACTGAGCCACCCAGGCGCCCCAGGCCTGGCTTTCTTGAGCTGCTCTCGTTGGCCTCAAGGGATGAAATGCCCTTTTGTTTTATGGCATTTAAATAAAACAGGGACCTGGAGCCTGATGCTTTGATGGAAAACATCTGAGCAAGAGTAGCCTGGCCAGAAGTAACCTCAAAGTCGCCTCTTGGGGATGGGTGGTACAGATTGATCATACAGAATAGCAGTTATGAGTCGGCTAAAAATTGGTAACTTATGTAGACGTCAGGCCCCTATTGCGTAAATTTACTCACTCATAAGCCAAGGCGCTTAGGCAGGCGTTAAAGTATGTCTCTACCAAGTAAGTCACCCTTCTCCCGTTAACAATTAACATAGGTCTTAAGGCAGCAACGTTTGCGCCACCTGCTCGCTCAAGGTTACACTAACAACCCTGCTTTCTTCTTGGACGTCCTGTTTTCTCCCTGCCATGAATGTATCTAGCCCTACTGCAAAACAGCGTATGTTCATTAGCCCAGGAATAGAATAAAAAAATCGCTAAGATAAGACTCTCCTTCAGGGTCTGGGAAATCGACATCGTACACACTATCTCCTTTCTTTAACTATCTTCAAAGAAAAAGTAATAATCCTCTTCCATGTAATGTCACTCACTGCCTAAAAATAAAGACACTGAGACCAGCAGAGCAGAGACGCCAGAGCTTCCGGAGACGCCAGAGCTGCCGGAGACGCCTGCTCGGGGATCAGACTGCATTTTGTGGCTCTCTCATTCCTTTCGCCGACACCGTCCATCCTTCGGGGACCCCCGGACTCGCCGGAGCTGAGCTCTGGCAGGCGACGGGACAGCAGCGACCCCTTGTGCCCCTTGTGGCCGTGTGAAGAATGCTGCCGTGAACCCCGGGGCGCAGTCAGCCCCTGGGGGTCTGCTCTCTGCTCCCTGGGCGTGTGCCCAGGGCAGGATTGCTGGTGTGATGGCTGTTTTTAAACGAACGGATATAATTGTTTAAACACTTTCCTGAAGTTTTCATTTCGAATACACTCATCGGTAAGTACCCTTATGGTGGCTGATCTAACCCACTTATGTGGGTTTTGGCGGGGGGAGTCCTCATGGCTTTCAGGCGTGCAGAGGGCACCTGTAGTTGGAGAACTGCTGGTCCCAGGCGAGAAGCTGGCACCTGCCTGGGAACGGACTCAGGAGGTTGACACAGCCCTGAGATCCCCTGCAGGTGGGGTCGGGGTGACCGCTGGGTTTCCGGCTGGCACAACCCGGCGGGGTGATGAGGTCGGTCTGGTCTGGTGGAGTCGAGGTGGCCGTGAGGCACCCCCATGGAGACGGTGTCTAGATGTTTGGCCTTAGGGTTTGCAGCCTGGAAGGAGGGGTGGCCGTAGCTAGAAACTTGAGGGTCATTAGCCGCGTGTGTCTCCTGTCCCCAGCTGGGTCCAGAGCTCCAGGAGAGGGACGGGGGGATGCTCATTACCAGGTTCTCGCACACTCGGGAGCCCGCTCAATGCCTGGAGGGCGTGTGGGTCTGGGGGACACCGTCATGACCTTGTGGCAACAACGGGCCCCTGTTGGGAAGGAGGCCACGGTTGCTAAACACAGGGCTGGAGGGGGAAGCGGCTGGGAGGCCAGGGCGCCGGGCAGCTCTGTTCGCCTCGGCGAGACCTACGTACAGCAAAGTACCCTGAAGGACCAGGGCCGCCTTCCTCGTGCCTGCTGACCTTAGCAAGCTCCCTCGGGGGCTCTGGGACCCACAGCCCTGCGAGCCCTACCACAGCCCCATGAGCTCCCCCACAGCCCCGTGAGCCGACCACAGCCCCATGAGCTCCCCCACAACCCCACACAGCCCTCCTGCAACCCCACAAGCCTCCCCATAACCCCACGAGCCTGCCCACAACCCCACGAGCCCCCCACAACCCTACGAGCTCCCCCACAGTCCCACGAGCTCCCCCACAACCCCACGAGCTCCCCCACAACCCCACGAGCCCCCCCACAACCCCACAAGCTCCCCCACAGTCCCACAAGCTCCCCCACAACCCCACAAGCTCCCCCACAACCCCACGAGCCCCCCCACAACCCCACGAGCTCCCCCACAGTCCCACAAGCTCCCCCACAACCCCACAAGCTCCCCCACAACCCCACACAGCCCTCTGGCAACCCCATAAAATCCCCCATAACCCCACGAACTCGCCCACAGCCCCGCCCACAACCCAACAGCCCCGCCTATAGTCCCTTGAGTGCGCCCACAACTTAGGGCAAAGCTGTGTCCCCTCTTGAGCCTGGTCACCTACAAAAGGGGCCCGAAGCCGGTGCCCAGCCACGCAGGAGCCTGAGGCCGAAGGAAACATCTGTCATGCTGACACTGTCTGTCTTGCAGATGCTCCTATTTTGTGCATCATTCATGCTTACGTTAGTTTGGACTTTCAATTTTTTTATTTTATTAAGTTTATTTTTGAAAGAGAGAGAAAGAGTGTGAGCGGGACAAGGGCAGAGAAAGAGGCAGACACAGAATCTGAAGCAGGCTCCAGGCTCTGAGCCCGAGGTGGGGCTCCGACGGTGAGATCATGACCTGAGCTAAAGTTAGAATGTTAACCGACTGAGCCACCCAGGCACCCCTCATTTTGACTTTTTAAAAGCATTAGAATGTCACCTTTATGACAGAGATCTTTCGGCAGCCCCTTCAATTTGACATGGGGGTGGTGTGTGTTTCTGGCCTCACCTTTCCTGTCCTGGAAAAGCCCCCAGAGCTGCCCGGTGCCTCACCCGGATCCCCACAGCACGTGTACCCGCGTTCAGGTGACCGGTGGCCTCGTGGCTTCTGTGACGGTGACATCGTGGTTTTGTATTATCTGGGTTTCAAGTCAGACATGCCAGCCTCAGGTGGCCTGCACGCCACCACCCTGCCAGGGGTATTTTCAAAAATCGTCCACTGTGCGGCGCCCAGCAACAGGCAGCCTTGCGGGGACGGGACCCCGACGGCGTCGCTCCTAACTGACTGCAGTGCCCGGAGTGGCCTGAGACCAAGCGTCCTGTAAGTATTTCATGAGGGAGCAGCAGCCAGTGGGTGTCCTGCGCTTGCCTTGCTCCAGTCACCTCGCCGACCTTCGCCATCTTCACGGCCACCTGCAAGGCAGGTATTGCTGTCGTCACCGTGTCACAGAAGGGGAGGCTGAGCCGTAGAGAGGGCGCATAACTTGCCGAAGGCCCTCCAGCCGCTGAGCGATGAAGGGGAGAGCTGACCTGGGCCGTCTGGCTCAGAGTGGGACATGTGGGGCCACCGGTGTACACGTACCTGCTGTCCCGTCTCCACCTGTCTCCCTGACAATTGTGACCACCTGCAGAGGTCCCCTGGGGAGCCCATTGGCTAGAACGCTGCCTTCGGTAGGGAACAGAGGAAGAAACACATCGAGTCCAGTCTGGTGCACCTACCGCCTCGGGGGCCTGCTCACGGCAGGGGGGCAAGGGGCACAGCAGTCCCCATCCTGAATGACAAGGACACTCAGTTGTGGTTTCCTCCTTCCTTCCCAGGACCTCAGAGGAAGGGGACAGCAAGCTCAGCACATGTCTGGACCCCGGGGACTTGGGCGGTGAACCACTTGGTCCGTGGAGCCCTGGCTCGGCCTCTGTGCCAGACGGTAACAGCTGGTGTCTTTGCTTAACCCGAGAGATCTTTCCGGTGCCCCCTCATGTGCTACCCCCACCGTCAGCTGTCTCTTCCGTGCTGAGCACTTGAGATGTATTAGCTCATTTAATGAGTATTTCCCTCCCTGTGGTTAAGTGACTTGCTGGGCCCCCCAGCAGGCAGGTGGGGACGTTGGCAGTCCAAACCAGGCCCTGTCCCTGGACAGCCCTCCGGCTCGGTCACAGCAGAAGTGGGATGGAAAGTGTCTGCGGGACCTGGAGAGCGAGTCCCAGGGACGGTGGCCCTGGGAGGTTCTGGAAGTGGGTCTTGGCTTACCTCGGGCTCCACGCCTGTAACTGACTGAGGGCAGCGTTCCGGGCCCGGGTTCCAGGTGCGACTGGGAGGAGGTATTGGGGGAGACCCGGGCTGCTTTCCCGGGGCGGGGGCCACGGTGCTCAGATCCTTCTTCCTCGGCGCACTCCTGCTCACCTTCCTGTCGCCCTCAAGGTGCTGGGGGGTGGGCCACGTCCCGGCCACGTGGCATGTCCTAGGCCTCCACTGCGCCCACCCCCCTCCCCGGAGCTGCCCTCCCCTCCCCTCCAGGAATCTTTTCTGCAGGCTTCCCACCACCACCTGGCCCCTCCTGTCACCTCCACGCCAGCCGCTCCCGCACGAGCACACGCGCTCAGGCTTCTGGGCTGTCGCTGACCTCCCTGCCTGCGGTGCGCTCCCTACCTGCTCTACCTGGCGGGTCACCCCTGCCTGTCCCCCCTCACGTCTCTGTGGGGCTTTTCCCAGCCTTCCCCCATGCCCTCTCCTCCTTCTTGCCCTCGAGGCCCTTCCTGCCCCCTCCTGTGCAGCATGGCCCAAGTGGTCTGTCTCTCTAGTGACTTAAAGAGGCTGCAAACCCTCTGCCCCTCCCCCCGCAGCTCTATCCCCTCCCCCTGCTGACCCAGCAGGCCGTGGGGACGCGTGGGCTCAACAGGATGTTGCCCGAGTTCTGAGGCCGCGTCATCGGTAGCCTCGCAGTTTTTCTGAGCCTCTTGGAAGGTGGCTTTGGGGACTGTGAGGAGCCTAAGCCACACGCGGAGTCCGGGCGTGGGGACAGCCCAGCTCAGCGCCCAGCCGGGGCCACCACTGAGCACCGCCACAGGGAGCGCCGTCCTGGACACTGCGTCTAGTCGACCTTCAGATGACCCCCAGCCCCAGCTGCTGTGACCCCGTTGGCCCCCAGACTCCTAAATCTGACAGGAGCCGTTTGCGCCTTAAGCTTCGGCGTGATCGTTTCGGGGCAGCGGATAACCGAGCCCGTCTCCCCCTCGAGGGAGGGTTTGTGTCCCTGTCCCTCCGGTCCCAGCCCAGGGTCTGGTAAGGACGGAGCGCTCCCCAGACACCTCTTGAGTGCATGAATGAAACGCATCGAAACTCACCATTCACCCTGAGATAGAAGAGATTTATTAGCAAGAGGTAATCAGGAAACATATTTTTACAAAAATGGAAATTTTTTTTTTCCAAACAAGCTGTAAGTTGAAATAGTTTAGGACTTGGAGGAGAATCCTCATACCACTAAGGTATTGCTTGCAGCAGGAGCGGTCTGGGTGCCGTCCTGGGACGTGCCGGCCGCGCTGGAGCCGACCTGCGCCCTCCCCGCCGCGCGGCGTCACGACACGTGGTGGTGCTTCCAGACGAGCACTGACCGAGGAACTGAACTCCCGCTAGAAGGCGTTCGGACAGGACTAGGGCGTGTGCGACACGGACACTCGCCTACTGACTTCCTAGCTCTACAGTGCGGTACTACTGTCACAAAGCGTACGGACTCGGAGCATCTCCACGGAAGCTGTGGGACCGTTAGGCGGCTGCGAGAGGAGTGACATCTTCTGTGTCCCCGGCTGGCAGGGGATGCCGGGCAGCGGTCGGCAGAAGTCAACGCAACTTTGTGTCGTGACTCCGTTCCCCTGGGGACGCTCCGGGGGCCTCGTCCGGGTTCACGGAGGCGGCTACTCATGCTACCTGGTGTGGTTCCTAGAGCAGGGAGCACGTGGGGCCCGCACGAGGTGGCGCGCTGGTGTCTCGGGGCGTGGTTCTCGGCGGAGAGGACCCCCTCCGTCCAGGTTACCGGGAGGCGGAGGGTTCTGGCCCCTGGGATTTTGGCTGAAAAAGCTGCTTTGGACACTGGCATCACCGTCAGCGGGAAGATCCGTGAACAACTGGACTTCAGGGTGTGGTCCCATCCCGCCTCCCCCCACCCCCCCCCAGTTATAACGACTACATGGTACATGCTGGGAGGGCGCCCGGGGGGGGGGCCACCTCAGCCCGGGGGCCTGGGCCGCGGAAGGACAGAAGCGGGATGGCGCCCAGGCTGGTGTCTGCACGGGTTCCGTCTCCCCATCTGAGAGGGTGGGGGGCTGGGAGGGCTACGGACACGGCTGGAACGAGAGAGGCGCTGCGGGGGGGGGCGAGGGTGGGGGGCGCGTCTCAAACGGAGCGGAGACTCCTATTCCGGTTCTATGGGGATCTAAGAACGAGAACGGATTTGTATTCTTGGAGAAGCACATACTGAAGAGGGAAATCCAGGAACCAGACAGTTATGTACACGTCACACCGCGTGTGTCCGTGGGGCGCCAGGTCGCGCCGGCCCGGCCTCAGGTGGGGAGTTTGGGCTCCATCCGCAGAGAAGACTCATAGAGGCTCTCCTCGTCCATGACGCAGGACTGGTCCAGCAGGTACTGGGTCACCTGATGAGAGGAGGGCACGGGACAAGTGGCAGGTGACCGGGGACACCGGCCCCCGCGGGGGTGGGGCGGCCAGGTCGATGGGCCTCAGCCGGCGATCCGTCTTCTCGCGGGCTCACTACTCTCACCACCGAGCTGAGGGGAGTAGGAGCGGGTGCGGCCAACGGCACTCGGCCCGACTCCAGGTGAAGCATTTTGGGCTCGTGTTTTGAAGACAAACGCCCCTCTGAGATGTCGACTACGGAATCTATGCGGCGAGGGCGCTGCCTGTTCTTTCCGCGTTTGCGCTGAATAAACGTCAGGCCGTCAGGGCGCCGAGCGACAGTCGCCCCAAGAGAAGAAAGGAGAAACTGAGGCCTCGCACGGACAGACTCACCCCTCCTTCCGCCCTCCTGTGTCACCTGCCGAGTTCCTACAACTAACCCGGCTCCGAGGGGCCGGCGCCCAGGCCGCACAGGCAGCCCCGCTTCGCGAGTTCTCCCCAGGGTCCTTCAGTTGTCACTTGTTTGGAACCAGAGCTTCATTTTTTAATTTTTGCTCCGAAACCCGGGGCAGAAGGAAAACCACATCACAGAGGGCTGCACTCGCCGGGAGACTTTCCACCGTGCGCCCTTCCCAGCTGTGGCCTCCGTAACTAGGGAGCGTTACTTTTCAAAAAGATGTTGTAAGCGCTGCCTCTCTTGGCTTGGTGGGGGCCCAGACGTGACCTCCAACCGTCCGAGGGCAGGTGACAATCAGACGGGAGCAGGAGGTGAGCACAGGCCGCGTGGAGCGGGGAGAGCTCACTGCTGGTTGGGGGAGAGGGAAGATGGAGGGCTTCCTGGAAGTGGTGGCGTTTGAGTGGGGGCCCGGGCGGTCCGGATGAAAGGGGTTGGGCGTGGAGGGCCAGGGAGGAAGGTGTGTGGACAGAGCGCCTGTGTGAGGGCCCGGGTGACAGGGAGACCGCCCCCCCTTACCTTCACCTGGTGTTCTATTTTATAGGCAGTTTGCTGGAACTGGCGGATCTCTCGGATGATGTGAGAAATCTGTGGGGGGAGGACAGGGAAGAAGACTGTGTGCCCTCCGCGCCTCCCCCGCCCCTCCCCCTCCGCGCCTCCCCCACCACACCTCCCCGCTGTCCCTCCGCGCCTCCCCTGCCCCTCCCCCTCCGCGCCTCCCCCACCACACCTCCCCGCTGTCCCTCCGCGCCTCCCCCACCACACCTCCCCGCTGTCCCTCCGCGCCTCCCCTGCCCCTCCCCCTCCGCGCCTCCCCCACCACACCTCCCCGCTGTCCCTCCGCGCCTCCCCGCCCCTCCACGCCGCGGCACACACGGGGCCACAGCCAAGCCAAAGTCGATCTCTTAGTTCACACGCGCATGCCGCCTCCGGGGAGGCCCCACGGAGGCATGTGGCTTCCTTCGCACCAGCGATCTCTGTCCAGGGGGACACTGGTCAAAAATCTACGGGTGGATATCATTCGGCCGAATGGGGTAGGCTGCCCGACCTCCCAAAACAGAGCCCGCGTCTCAGCAAAAGCCAGGCAGCTGCCACGTTCCGCGTGCCCACTGTGCGCAGGCGCCCACGACGGGGACGTGTCCCGTCACCAGGTCACCAGGCTGGTTGACAGGGAGGCCCTCCTAGGGAGCCGCGTGCCAAGTGGAAACCCCATCATGCAGAACTCATGTGAGGCTGATGTGAGGAGGGGCGGAAGGCCACGGCACTGCCCCGCTCTCTCTTTCCACTCCCCAGGTGCCTCGTGGCTATTCTGTTTGGCCACTTGCTTCTGTGGTCGCTCTGCCCTGGCCCCGCGGGGTGACCTTGGGTGGGTCACGCAGCCCCGCAAGCCCCAGGCTGCTCCTCTGTGAGCTGGGGCACGCCGCGCCAAGCACGGGCACCCTCAGCAGACTCCAGCCGAGGGGGCGGATGGGTGCTGTGCTCCTTGGAGACCCACAGCCCTTGTCGGGGAAGCTGGGTCCAGGCCACGGGGTGGTCCCGGGACTCGGCTCTGGTTTGGACCGCACCCCCCCCCCTCGCCCCCCGCGCCCGCCCCAGGAAACGTACCATTCTCATCTTGGAGAAGTTGACCAGGCCGTCCTCCGTGTAATTGGGCGTCCCCTCTTCGATAAAGGCCAGGTCAGTGAGGTACATCCCCAGGTAAGGGACACAGGGTGGGTCGCAACTTCGAAGCAAATGGCATCAAACAAAAGTTTTTCATTTGAAAATGATCGTCCATGGAAACAACACCCTGAATGCGTGTGTGGGGGCTCAGAGCTTTCGAGGACCAGGAGGCCCCGGACTGCCAGCTGCCTCACCGTCAGCCCTCTGGGGCGATGGGCCCCAGACCAGGGGGGCCGGGGATGCTCGGCCAACGCCCCCTCCCTCCCTGAGACAGAGTCCCTCCCCTCTGCCCCTTCCTGGATGTAGGCTTTGGTCTCTGCCGCCAGCCCCCTCTCCTGTCTCCCCAGTGAAACACTCCGCCCAGCCCTGCTCTAGGGTCACCTCCCGGGGGACCCGACGGCCCCCACCCCATTCTGCCAGCCATGCTATCCAGCCTCCCTGCAGCTTTCTGCTCCTTGACACTCCTCCTCCGCCTCGACCTACGACCTGCCCCACGGGCTCTCCTGCCCACCCGAGCACTGGGGTGCCAGAGCAGGAAACCCTGGCCCTCCGAGGTCACCTCCCGCAAGTGGCTTCTAGGCAGGGGGTTGGGGGGGGACAGTGTCCCTGACAAGTGACTTTTTGGGGAGGAGCATTCTGGGAGACAGGACCCAGGAGTGATGGGTCACACCGCTCTGACCTGGGGGGCGTCTGTTACGGCTTTATTGCAGGGTCCCGCCCGGCGCCTCTGGGTGGGGCACCAGAAAGGGGCTGATTTTGTGGGGGTCCGGCGGCCACCGTGTGCTGGCAGAGCTCCAGGTCGTGCCGCAGGGGACCCCTGGCAGGGCCCCGCAGCCTCCTCTCAGCTCAGCACACGGATGTGTGTGGCCCTGCTGCACACACTTGCAGGTGCAGGCGACCCCCGCCCCTCGACCTCTGACCCTGTCTCCTTGAGGCCACGTGGCAACCCACCACTCTGGAGGAAGGGGAGGCAGGGAGGCCGGTGGCGCAAGAACAGAAACCCGGCCTCTGCCCCCGGCCTGCTAGGCGTGTGACCTTTGACCCGGGGTCAAGGCCGCCCTCACACGATGGAGCTGATTGCCAGCAGGGCTAGGAGGTCAGGTGAGGTGGTGCGCCCACGCCACGCGAAATAACACTGATTCGCATGGTGAACAACGTCCGATTTCCATCCGGTGGTACTGTGGCTTTGATTCCTCTGACACGGGTTCTCCTCCCCAGTTCTGTTTCTGAGTGAGTAGCAGCAGGTCTCAGGAGGAGTGCCGGGAGAGGTCAGGACCCCTGCCAGAGGGGGTGGCGCTGTTCCGTTTCCACCGCGTCTATGGTGGCGAGCTCGTATGTACGGCGGGTTCCCATGTACTGCTCTGGTACGCGTCTCCTCCTCACTTAAATGTACCTCGGGGAACACGTGAGCTAATTACAAGGAAGCCGCTGAGTGCAGAGCCCACTGGCCCACGGGGCCGTGGAGCCGGGAAGGAGGCGGACCCCGTGAGTTGGGAGACGGAGGACAGAATTGTTTTCTGAGCTGTAGTTCTTGACTCTTTCTTGGGTGGTGAAAATACGAAAGTGTTGATTAGCTTTTTTAAAAATGAAAAAACCAACAAGCAAAAAAAAAAACCAAACCCAAGTTTTACAGAAGTAGAGCAAAGGGAAATATCTGACTTCGTTGCAGAGCTCAAAAGTGTAGTTTTGTGAAATGTTTGTTCCTGTTTGCATGTGTATTGGTGAAAAAATATATGTTCTTACTGGCTTGTGATTTAAAAAAAAAAGACTCACAGAGGTCCCGTGGGACCGCACAGCCTGGGACTGTTACAGGTCAGGCTCTCTGCTCCCTGCCCGTCGTCCTCCTGGCCTGGGCGGCAGGCTGGGGGGCTGATGGGACTGAGTTCAGAGACGGAGTAGTAACTCTGGAGCCAGCACTGGGTGTTGGCTGGCCCGCGGCTTCTGGGGGGGACTTCCCAGCTCGCCCCGCTATCTCTGCCCTTGACAGTGACGAGAGAACGTGGAGGGCAGGGGGCGAGAAGGCCTCCTGTCTTGGGGGGCGAAGGGGCCATGGCCGCAGTGATGGAGCACGCGGGGTGTTCCTGGAGGCCTTAGGGGGTCTCCGGCTGCCCGGAGCGGTGGAAAAAGTCAGGGGTTCCTCCGATCACCGGTGTGGATTTCCCTGACGTGTTTACTAAGACTCGGAGCCAGCTGCAGGGAGATGGCAGGCGTGCAAGTCTGTCACTCACAAGTGGCCTCACTGCCCTGTTACCACTCTTTCCCTAGTCACTGCCTTCCAGGTGAGGCACCTGAAAGGAGGGGCCCAGGGAAGTACACACACGGTTAGTCCAATCGCGTGCACACACACGGTTAGTCCAGTCGCGTGCACACACACACACGTGGTTAGTCCAATCACGTGCACACACACACACACACACATGTGGTTAGTCCAATCGCGTGCACACACACACGGTTAGTCCAGTCACGTGCACACACACACACATGGTTAGTCCAATCACGTGCACACACAGACACACACATGTGGTTAGTCCAATCGCGTGCACACACACGGTTAGTCCAATCACATGCATACGCACACACATGTGCACACACATATGGTTAGTCCAATCATGTGCGCACACATGGTTAATCCAATCACATGCATATGCACACACACACGCACATGGTTAGTCCAATCACATGCACACACATGCACACACACGTGGTTAGTCCAATCACATGCATACGCACACGCACACACGTGCACACACACGCGGTTAGTCCAATCACGTGCACACACACACGGTTAGTCCAATTACACACATATGCACACGCACACACATGCGGTTAGTCCAATCTCGTGCACACACGTGGTTAGTCCAATCACACGCATATGCACACACACACACATGGTTAGTCCAATCTCGTGCACACACGTGGTTAGTCCAATCACATGCATATGCACACACACACACGGTTAGTCCAATCACGTGCATATGCACACGCACACACATGCACCCACATGTGCACATGGCAAATCCATCCATGTAACCGAACAACCAACCGAAACCCAGAGCCGTGCTGGTCGGCGTGTGGGGCTGGGCGGGGGGCAGGCGTGGGGAGCACGGGGCCGGCAGAGGGGCCCGGAAGGCCGCCACGTGCGGACTGACCGGGGAACACCTGAATGAAAGGGACGCATGCTGAGGGCTCCTTGTAGGCTAGACCCCTGACGCTGGCCGGCTCCGAACCCCCATGGGGCATCTTGGTCCCTCTCTGGGGTCTGGCCTCGCCCTGGACCAGGGCCTAGAAGGGTGGCTCCCTGTCCTTACAGACCCCTCACCCGCCTGTCCCTGCTGTTTAGGGAAGACGGGAAAGTGCCCCACTTTCATTCTAAACACGGTCTCTGGACGCGGGAAGCTGGCTCCTGGGGACACCGGTGTCCGGGCCTTGCCCGGGGTTGTCTGGGGTCCCTGACTTTCTACCAAGAAATTCTTGGTGATGTCACATGGGATGACAGAGACCACGTGGTACCAGCGGCCGAAAGCCCCACGTGGCTGCCCGACGGGCTTGCCATCAAGGGGTGGGCGCTCCCTCCTCCACCCTGCCCCAGTGTGGGGAGCGGGCCCTGCCGCCCCCTCCCAAGGAGGGCGTGAGGGGCACTCGGGCTGGGCTGTGTGGGCCAGAACCCCCGGGCTCATGGTCCCAGGTTCGGGCATGTGGCGCAAGGAAGCGAGCGCTCCGATTTGGGGAAAAACTGCGGTGGGGCAGGAGTGGGGGTGGGGCCGACCGTCCAGTCTTGTCTTGTGCCTCCAGGACACCAATGGCTCTGTGGTCTCCTTAGCAGGACACTGGGCTCTGCTGTGCGGTCACAAGCAGAAAACAAGGCGGGAACGAGTGTGCGGGCTGACACGGATGACTAGATTTTGTCCCTGCGAAGGGCGTGCGGCGTGGGGACGGGCTGGCGGTTGGCCGGTGCCCCCACAGCCGTTCCTGCCCCGCGCTTTGGTGGCCGCGCCTGCGGGGAGAGCCCGGCCCGCGTTCCTCTAAACGGGGCTTCCCATCAAAGCAGAGCCCGGGCGCAGGGACCCGGCCGTGTGCTGGGTTGGGAGCAGGCGGGCGGGTAATTTCAGAATTGATCCCCAGGGCTGGTGACCGGACGTTACTGACGCCTTTACTTCTCGGCCATATTTTGCTGCACAGAGCTGGAGGGGTGGTCTCTGGGCTTGGGGAATGAGGGGGGCAAACAGGGTCGTGCTCGGGGGGCCTGGAGGGTACTGAGGGTCCACACAGCTCGGGGGGGTGGAAGGGTGTGGCTGATGGGAGGGAGGGAGGGAGGGCGGAGGGGCCACGTCTTGTCTGGGAATAGTGGGCACAAAACCCTTTCGGTGATGGGCTACATGGAAGTCCTGGGGCCAGTGACACCGAGAGGGAGCACCACGCGGGGAGGCTGAGCACGGGCTCCTTGTCCAGGCAGGTCACCAGCTCGAGACTGCCGTCTCCTTTCCTTCCTATGATCCTGTCCCCTGTCTGCTGACAGACCCCTGGGGCTCACACAGCACGGCTCTAGTGGAAAGTACAGTGCCTCCGGAAAAGGGGTGCAGGACACACTTGCCCCACGTCTCCTGGTGTCCCCTTCCCCTGCAGGATGTGGCCTCCGTGTCCATAGAGCAAGAACCCGTGTGCATAAAGGTCTCGGCTCCCGACTGCCCGAGGCCCCCGCTGCCCCTTGCGGCAGGAGAGGAGGCGGCTGGGACAGGCTGACACGGGCCCCCAGGAAAGAGGGAAGACAGAGACAGACGCGGGCCACGGCGGCGACGACGGACGAGGAAGCCGTGGGCAGGAGGCGGATGGGGGGGCGCCGGGGCAGACGGACAGGGCGGTGAATGCACGGTGGGGCAGCCCCACAAGGAGGGCCCGGGCACGAGAGAGGCGGCACAGATGGCGGGACATCTGTCGAGGACAAGCACGGTGGAGATGACTGCAGCGATGGATGGCACACGGAGCTGGCGAGGGCGGCCGGGTGCAGTGGGAGGGAAGGAGGGCGCACGGGCTGGGAGCGGGAGCGCTGAGGGCCGACACCCGTCCCCAGGCCCCGGGGGTAGTGGCCCTGTGATTCTGCGCAACGGCAGGAAAGGTGCTCTCTGCAGGGAGGGGGGCCCAGGGGCGGCCCAGGGTCTCTCCAGGGACGGCGGGGACTAGTACAGAGGCCGAAAGTGCACGGCGAGCAGGGGGGACACCAGAGTCATCGCTTGTGAGCCCGTGGCCGCCGTGCGCACCAAGGGGCTGAGGCTGATGCGCTGGGAAAGCCTGGGACCTCAGGCGAACCACAGAGCACGGGGCTCGCAGGCCACCTGGGCCGGGGCCCGGCTTGGGCACCGCGGCACGCAGCTCTGCGCTGGCCATGGGTGCCTCAGCCTCCTGGTCGGAGAAACAGGACAGGGGAATCTGCCCTATGGCAGCGGTCCTCCATGGGGGCGACCGCTCCCCCCGGGGATCTGGCAACATCCGGAGGCGTCTCTGGATGTCACGGCTTGGGGAAGGGCGCTGGCGTCTGGTGGCCAGAGGCCGGGGATGCGGCTGAGCGGCCCACACGGCACGAGACAGCCCCTCGGCCCGGCGTGGTCCTGGTCTAGGACAGCCCTGCCTGCCTTGCAAACGGCCAGGTGCGTTCTCTGGTTCCGAGATGCCACTTTCTTCTGGAAACCACGCCCTCGTTCTCAGGACGGAGTCTCAGTGAAAACAGGAGCGCGATCACATTAAAGAAGCGCCTTCCCTGGCGTCCGAAAGACGGAGCTGCAGGGTCGCGTGCGCGCCAGTCAAGGGGTCTGGGGCCACGGCTGTCACACGCGCTGGACTCGGGTGTGCTGCCTGCACCCTCCCGGGAACCGCTGCCCGTGGGATGGCTTTAGTGGACGACGGAGGACAAGGCGGACCCACCCTAGAGGCCTGGGGAGCCCAGGGGCCGTGCGGGTAGACGGACGGACAGACAGACAGACAGACCTCCTGCTCTAGCCAGACGGGGTGCGTGGAGGCCTCCGAAATGCGGTTCTACAATTTGAAAAATGACAGTGACGAAATGGCACACACTTACTTTTTCAGAGCTTCTCTGAGATTCTTAAATCTGCCCTCTGATGACACAAGCTTTTGGAGCTTGTCAATCAAAGCTTTTGTCTAGAAAGAATCAGAAGCATTTACTAACGCGGCTCGCACGGGGCCCGAGGCGCCGGTCCACGGGCTGCCCTCGGAGCCGCCTCTGCTGTGCCTCCTCCCGGGGCAGGGCGTTTCTGGGGACCGCCCCCCCAACTCCTGAAGAGTCAGCCAGGGACCCTTGGTCTGTGCGTCCGTGAGACACTCGCACCCTTCAGAAGTGCAGGGGTGGGACGTGGGGGACCCGAGTGCCGGCTTCACCCCTGGGAACACGGACCCGGACCCGGACACCGAGGTGGGGGTGGGACCTGGTAACTGCAAGGGGCCTCTCCAGAGTGGCCGTGGCTTCACTTCCGTGGCCTTTCCTGCGCCCTGAACCCCAGGGATGCGGCCAGGGTGGGGGCACAAAACCCGTGCTAATGTAAGAACCAAGAAAAGAGACGGCAGATGAGGGACCGCCCGGAAGAAGGGGCCCCGAGGGGGCAGAGGAGCCCCAGCAGAGGTCCCGTCTGTCTGCAAGGAGCGGCCGGGAGCCCGGCCTCGCGGGCCTTTCCCTGCAGGCCTTGGTGGTCCTGGCTCCCTCACTTACACAACAGAGACACGGCTCGGTGACCCTCCTCTCCAGCTCCTGTCCTCAAAATCCAGACCGTGGCCGGGAGCCGGCGCCGGAGGCCAGCTGTGCGCACGCGGCCTGGAGAGGACGTTGGCCACGCAGGCCGAGCACACCCCAAAGCTTTGGGCCATATTTTTCTGAGAAATCTGCCTGCAGAAAACGACACCGAGTCTCGATTTGGATGGGATACGAGCGGCCGTGGCCCCGTTCGGGCTGCTTCCTCACCGACCACCTGTCACCTGGTCCTGACCGGCCCCACTCAGAGCAGGGAGGTACGTGGACCCGGAGAAGGAGGCCCAGCCACGGCCTGTAGTTCTGTCATCTCCTGACGCAGCCACCCGCGGGTACTGGCCTGCCGCCCCGGGCCGGGGCCAACCTCCGCCCCAGGGTCTCCGCTTCCTCCTGCACTTTCTAGACTTCTCTCTCCAGAGCTGCGGCCCCGCCCCCTCCTCCTCCCCACTCTCCTGCGAAGAATGGCCTGAGGCAGTCTGAGGCCAGATGCGGGGCCCAGCGTGCTGGACCTGGGGCCTCCGCAGCTCTGCACGCGTCCTCTGCAGGCCCACGGGCGAGACACCACTCCTGTTCCACTGCTGGCCTCCCCTTTTACAGCTGGAAAATGGGAGGGTAAGGTGAGGTAACCCCTAAAGGCAACAACAGTTCAGATATCCTAGGACCGTGGGCCACACAGAAGCCAGATCGGGAGGCCCCACTGGCCACTTAGGTCCGGATGAAGTATCACCACGCTAGCGGGCCTGAGGACGCACGGGGGGTATTCCAATGTGCGTGGGGGGGGGGTTGGGTACTAGAGACTGATCGGTGGCTCTGAGTTGGGCACGCTTAGGTGCCTTCCACATCTGGGCTCCTCCGGGGTGGCCTTCTGTCCAGGAAGGAGCTTTGCAGCCTGGGAGGCTCCTGGATTTTCCTGCCGCCACCGCTTAAAAAGTGAGTTCCAATTTCCAATTTTAGTGGCCGGGCCAGGAGCTTCTGTCCTTTGGTGCTCGATAGGACACGGGACCCTGGGATTCTGCTGGGAGGGTGCAAACAAAGGGGCCCCTGGAACGTGTCAGTGAAACCAGACACCAAGCAAGGAGTCTGCCTCGTCGCGGTGAGAAGAAAGGTGACCAGAGCCTCCTGGGGAAGACGCTATCTTCCTCTCCGCCCAATGGCCAGGGCTGCCACCTCCCGAAGGAGCCCCCCAGTGCTGGCCGCTGAGGAGAGATTTCTGTCCCTACTGAGACGCAGCCGTCCTCCGGAGAGGAGACACACAGGTCGGTCACCTGCACCGGCCCTTGGAGGGGCGCCGTCCATCCTCTCCTGGAGGGGACCCACTTTCATAGAGGATGGGGGAGGGGAGGGGAGAACAGGGAGCCGGAGCCGGAACTCCCTGACCAAGCCTGACCGCTTGGCTCTCGCCAAGGGCTGGCCTGGACTTGGACGTGATGCCCGTCTGCCTCAGGCACGTTCAAGCAGATGAGGAAAACTGGCTGCCGGGCTGCGCCTCACGTCCTCCCAGAAATGCGGCTGTTCTGGGCGTCTGGGGGTCACAAGTATCCACGGGATACCTGCCGAGAGGCAGCGAACTGTCCGGGGCCGGTCAAGTGCGAGCGGAGGGCTGGGAGCGGCCGGCAGGGCACATGGCCGATGGGCCTTCTGAGGCGTCGCTGACGCCGGGTCCTGAATGACACCCGAGACGCAGGCCTGGTCATTGGTCTTGATCGCTAGCTGCCTTCCCTTTGCACCCTCCTGAGAGAACGGAGGACTGTGGGATGGCCGAGGCGGGTCCCTTCGGAGTCTGCAATACGGGCGGTGCTGGAGCGGGAGGCCAAGAGTCACGGGGCCCCTGGTGCGGTGGAGCCTCCGGAGAAGACAGCCAGCCCCGTCTGATGGCCCCGGGCAGGAGAAAGACACGGGCCTGGAATGGCCGTCGGACCCCCCGACAGACCTACATGAGCCTGACAGGCTGAACCGGCCCGACGACTCGGGGTTCCACAGCCGCCACTCAGAAATTCCCAGCACCGCGTGCCACGTGTGGCCAGATGTGCCCGTGGCCTGGGCCCCCGTGCGTCCAGCCTCTGTGCTTTCCGGAAGCCCACTAACAAGCTGGCACCTCCCGCTGCCCCTGTCCCGGCCCCAGCATCTCTGTGTGTTAAGAGGCAAGAGGCCTGGCGTTACCGGGGGCAGGAGGCACCCTGTGGTCACGCCGTAATCTGGGGCTGAGTGACCACACTGTGGGGACGGCAGCACCGCAGGGCTTCCTGAGTTTGGCTGCCTGCGTGGGGGCAGGGGGGTGGAATCATGACCTGCCATCGGCATGGGGATGGGAGGCGGCAGGCAATAAAGAGGGCAACGTGGGGGCACGGGACGTCCATCCTGAGCCGTCCAGAGCAGACAGGCCCCTGGAGACCCTGGGCCCGCACGGCCCACCCAGCCTCAGGACCGCAGACACTGCCTCACCCTGCCCTCGGCGGCACCCGTCCACCCTGCCCCTGCGGGCTGGGGTCGGGGCATCCACCATGTGCTCCATGGAGGCGGCCGAAGGCCCTGCTGAGCCCCCTCCTAGGACGCAGTGCCCTCCTCGTGACCTCAGCGTAGGGAACTTTACTCCCAGGGAAGAAACGAGTTCTGATGACTGAGCTCAAGCCCACATTTAAGGTCACCAGCCACCTAGTGAGTGACCGGGATCAGCTGGCTCCCTGGAGGCCGGAGGGGCCGGAGAAATTAGAGGCCTGGGGAGGGACCGGCAAGGCCGTCTGGACGCACGTGCGGCCCGGCATCCGTGGGGCCACCACCCTTCGGCCCCACCGCCGGGACCACAGTACCAGGGCCATTCATCACTCTCACGCTTCTCCCTCTGGAGCGTTAATTGCTCAAGTGGGAATTCGAGTCTCACGGGTCCCAGGACCACGTACGTGGGCCTGATACGTGCTCCCAGGGGAGACAGGAGGGCTGGAAGAGGGCTTCCTGGGCGTGTCGGCCCCCACCCTGTGCTCCGGAGGCCGGCACCCCAGCGCCCCGGCCCCGCGTAGGCAACGGCGCCGGCTTCCCGTCGCACCTGCTTGGAGACTTTGAGCCATGTCTTTTTCAGCCGGAATATTGCACTGCGGTTCATGGACGAGGTGATCTCCAGGACGGCGTTGTAGTTGTGCAGACAGCGGCATATGTCGGCCACGGCCACCCACTTCTCAATGGCGCTCACTCTCGCGTTGATGTCCTCATTTCGGATGATTTCTGAAGCAATCAAGTTACTGATCTTTAAGCCCATGCAGTAAGACAAGAAAAAATAAGAGGCATAAGTATCGCAGAGATGATAAGTCACAGTTACCTGCAGACGACGTGATTGCCTGTTCGAAAATCCCGGAAGGGTACGCTGGAAAACTACCAGGGCAACTAACAGAGCTCATGAAGGGGCTGCTTAAACACCCAACGTGTAACAATGAGGTTTCCTATATATTGGCAATACCAACTGGAAAAATATCTTCAAAATTCCTACGGGAAGGTGTAAATTAACCAAGAGCTTAAACTGATGAGGAGTTTGGAAGATGTTACATGAAAACAATTTACCAAAGGTTATAAAATGTTTGGATCATGAAGAAGAAGATTCAGTTCCCAAGTAGGAATGTAAACAGGACCCTTTTCAAAACTAGCATGTGACGGACGGCACTGTATTCATCTATTTTTAAACAAAGTGTTTACCCCTTTTTATTTTTATTTATTTTTTAATGTTCATTTATTTTTGAGAGAGAGAGAGACAGGCAGCGCAAGCAGAGGAGGGGCAGAGAGAGTGGGAGACACAGAATCCGAAACAGGCTCCAGGCTCCGAGCTGTCGGCACGGAGCCCAACTCGGGGCTCGAACTCACAAGCAGGGACATTATGACCTGAGCTGAAGTCCGACGCTTAACCGACTGAGCCACCCAGGTGCCCCAAGTTATACTAAATTTTTAAAGGAATATCTCTGTGAAGTCTTCCAGAAAATAGACCAAAAAAAAAAATATCTCATGACATATTCCACAAAGCCAGTATAATCTTGACACCAAAGGGAGATACAGGCAAGACAAGAAGGGAAAACCACACATCTGCCTGTTTCCAGTGCCACGACCACATTAGGTCTGTCCCTGGCACGCAAGGAAGGGTGAACATTAGAGAAAAATCTGTAGCCCTCGCTCCCCACATCAACAGTTTACAGGAGGTAAGCTGTGACCGTTACATAGACGTGCACAACGATTTTGGTAACATTCAGTACCGATCTGTGGTCAACGCCATCAGCAAACGAGGAAGAGAAAAGAATTTCTTTAACCTGCTAAAGAAGCAAACATTATCCCCAACGGGGAGAGAGGAGAAGCTTTCTCGTAGGAACCAGCACCAAGATTCACCACTGACGTTGGCGCTCAACTCCACCGTGTGGGGGCCGCAGGGGTGCCCGCCTCTGCCCTCGCCCTCGCCCTCGCCCTGAACCCAGAGAGCCTGGCCGGTGCCACTCAATAAGGCAAAGGGTGTGGGAAGCCACAGACACCGCCGGGGAGAAATCTAGAAATACCCGCAGGCCGTCATGGTCAGCACCACGGAGGCGCAGGTTCTGTGTCTGAGGGACAGGGTGGATTCTAAGAGAGGTGGCCGGATGTCAGCTGGCAGTGAGGGCAGCCCTCGGAGGCAGCCTGTCTTGCTGTGTGATGTTGGGGATGAACTTGAACCCTCTTGGGCCCCAGGTTCCCCATTCACAGAGTGAGATAGAGTAAAGAGACAAGCTGCAGCGTGGCCGTCTCTCTCTTTTCCTCCCGCTGCTGCAGGCCCTCCCCGATGTGGGGTGCTGACCTGGGAGCCCCGGCCAGGCGTCAGGACAAGTGGAGTCACGTGCTCCTGGGGCCTTCCCTTGTGCAGCTGACTGGAGACTGGGCGTGGACGGGCCATGTGCCATGTGGCTGGGGGGTGGCGCTCGCAGCCACAGTCAGGAGCCCCCAGGGCATGTCCCCTCGGAGCCCGCGTTTCCTTACGTCAACATGGGGTAACGGCTCCTGCCTTTAGGGCTCCTGAGGTCACGGTGCACGCAGACCGCAGGCGGTCCGGCGCCTCGAGGGGCCTGCGGAAGGAACACGGGGAGAAGAGCTGTGCCCCCCCAACCGCCCCAACCCCCCCCCGCACTCACGTCGTTGAAATGCTTTGTGGTTTTCATGATATGAGGGGCCCGCTCGTTCTTCTCCAGCGTCATCCAGCCTTGTCCGAAGAACTCCCTGCGGGAAGCAAGGACACCATGGAGGAACGCCCCGCGGGACGCGAGGACAGCCGGCAGATGAGGTTTGCAAGGATGACAGCGTTGCTTTCTCTGCCTTGGAGGCTCTAATTTCTCGGAGTAACTTTCTGCGGAGCCCCAGAGAGAACAGGGCCCTGTCCGGCCTCAGTTCCCTCATCTGTGAAATGGGAGCAGTGACTCCTTTCCTCACAGGGCTGCCACATGCCAACACAAGGGGCGGCACGGGAGCGAGTGCCCGGTCACGGCAGCTTACGCTGGACCCTGCTTGTGACGGAGAACTTGAATCTCAGCGTCCCCGCGCAGAAGCTCTCCATAGGACAGGGACAGGGGCGCAACATGGGCCGAGTGGAAGGACAGAGGGCCCTGCACGCCAACCCGGTTGTGTGTTCTGGTGATGGCGACCTCGAGGGCCCGCCACAGACAGCCTGAGCCTCTAGGGAAGCTCTGGGCTTGGCAGTGACCGTGAGGGACCCGGGCAGGGCGCTGCAGGCAGGAGAGGAGTGAGCAGTGTTCGGGAGCTCTGCTTCTCCCACAGGGAGCACCAACGCCTGCTTCGAACTCAGAGGAAGAGGCGGGTTTCCACCCTCCAGGCCGCCGGTGAGGGTCCTTGGGAGTTTCGGGCAGGGCCGCCTTGCTGGAAAGCAGGGACCAGAAGCCTCAGACCCGGACACGCCAATCTCAGGAAGCTATTCCTGGGCACTTGTCAGCGACTCGCAGGAACAGCGACTCACAGGGGGGTTCGCGTCCGCTTCAAACACAGACATGAAAACCGAAAACGGCCCTGCGGCTTCACGGCCGCCGGGGAACGCCGCGCACCCCCCAACGCCACGTTCCCCATGCGTCCTCAGCGGAAGGAGGGAGGACATGCGTTTGCTTAAATGGTGTGATTACAAGGAGCACCTGGGGCCAGAGCAGGGGGACCAGGCCCCGGGGCTGCTTCGAAATCCAGAGCCGTCCCCGTGCTCTGCTCCCGGGGTGGGACCTGGGGCCGGGAACGAGGACCCTCCCTCGTGTCCGCTGCCACTCGCGTTCATGCGTGTCTGTTCGACCGAGGAGAATTCTCGTGGCTCTGGGAGCCTCCTGTGAGTGTTCTCGGGCGCAGCCAAAGCCGACTCCTGGGGAGGAGGAGGGAGGGCCCGTGCCCGCACCCACTCACTCGTAAGGGATCTTCTTGAAGACGAGGTGGTCCAGCAGGGTCAGCTGCTCGGCGATCTCCAGGGCCGAGTGGTTTTCAAAGGGCTCTGCCTTCACGCCTTCCGCCTGAGGGGAGCAAGTCCTGAGTCAGGCCCTCCTGGATTTCCGGCAACTTCCCCATCGTGGGCGAGATTCTGGTGAGTGGGTGGCTGGCGTGTGCAGGGAGGGAGGGGAGGAAGGGGCGAAGAGGGCTGGGACCCTGCGGTGCCCTGAGCGTGCGTCGGCCTGTGCTCCTGAGTCACCGCTTCCCCGGCAGGGGTGCCGCCTTGCCCCAGCGCGTGAACGAGACAACAGATGCTTCCCAAGGGTCACGACTGGGTCACCGGCTGGGACTGGAGCCCTGGCTGTGACTCCCAGCGACCTGGGTCCCCCTTCAGGTTCTGTCTGGACCCATAGGTGCCTCGGTAATGTTTCCTTTTAAAGCTCCTTAGCAGGTGGGGACTCAGGTGTGACTGCCTCCTGGGGCGGTGCTCCTGTCCTGTGACTAGAAGGCGGCTCTCTGGCCTTCGTCTTGGTGTTCCCATGTTTCTGGGGGCTGCCCTGGACACCACCCTTACAGGTGCCACCACCTGGACTCCCTTGGCCGGGGAGAAATACTCAGCGAACACTTGTCGGGGGCCCGAGGTCCCAGTGGCAAGGATTTGATACGAGGTGGACGTGGAGAGGACTCACAGGAAGTCTGCTGGCTCCAGCGGGGAGGGGCGGGGGGGGGGGGAGGAGTCTCCTGGCTGGGGGAGGAGGGGAAGGAGTCTGCTGGCAGGGGCCAGGGGAAGCGGGGGAAGGAGTCTGCCAGGCTTGGGAGGCACCTGTGTCCACTGATGGGAGGAGCCAAGAACAAGGATCACCCAGACCTCCAACTAGGCCCCATGGGGCCGAGGGGCATCTACCCTCCCCAGAGGCCCCGGGGGCTGGGCTGAGCCCCCCAGAGCTGCACTCATCACAAGGGCATGGCGTCTGCCCAGGAGGCCATCCCTGCTTGATGGTCTCCCTCCCTCCCTCCTTCCCACTCCCTGAGCAGAGTCACTGAGGGTTGCTCTGCCAGGTTCTTGCCAGACACTGGGACAGAAAGACGAGAGACACAGGACCAGGCGGGGATAGAATGCAGGGGAGCAGGGGAAGGAACTCCCCCCTCCAGGCTGTGTGCACGTGTATACATGTATGTGTGTGCTTGTGTGCACATGCGTGTGCATGCTGGGGTATCCGTGTGTCCCCCTGACACAGTCACCCTGGGTCAGAAGCCTGAGTCAGGAGTGTGGGGACACGAAGCCATCAGAGATGACAAATTCTCAGGAAGGCAGGGGGGACGTGGGGACAGCAGTCCCAGGTGCCGCCCAGCACGCCGTGTTTTGGGGTAAGGATCCTCATGGGGAAGGAGCCATCGGCAGGCAGGCGGGCAGCCCAGCCCACTCCCAAGGGCCCAGAATGGCTGCTCTGGCTGAGGGCCAGTGGCTGGCCTCAGCTGGGAGAGGCCTGGGGGGTCGGCCCAGGGGCAGAGAGACTTGGCCAGAAGGTTTGCTCAGCAAGGGGCCCCTGCTCTCTCCAGGTGACCTAGGAAATGAGGGGACCCTGAGCCAGAGCCAGACCCCCACCTTCCTCCACCTGTCATGGGGCCTGTCAAAGTCTCACTGCAAAAGTCCCTGGGCTCTCTGGTAAGGCCGCGGGGACCACAGGGCCTCCCGCAGCTGGCCGTGAGGCACTGGGATCCAGTTAGGGCGGGGCTAACTCGTCAGCAGGCTGCTCCCCAGGGAACAAAGGCTCTCCTGCTCCCCAGGGCAAACATTCCGGTGTGGTGGGGAAGGGGAGTGCCGCCTGCCCCCTGCACAGAAGCGCCAGGAAGGAGCGGGCGTCTCCCAGGGTTCGCCCTGCATCTGGGCCCCAAGGGCTGGTCTGGTGACCACATGAACAACTTCCCTGCCCGGGCCCCAGCTGGAGTGAGCTCAGGGGGCAGGATGTGGGCCCCATGCAGGCAGGTGCTCCCGGTGGGCGGCCTCACCCATACCCCGGGCCCAGAGTGCGGGGGGTGGGGGGGGGCGGGGGGGGGGGGGAAGCAGTGGGCCCGGAGCCCTGAGTCCTCAGAAAGCAGGGAGGTCAGGCAGTCAGTCTGGGAGGCGAGGCAGCAGGGGCGGTGTCGGGGGGGGGGGCCGCCTTCACTAGCGGGAGGTCGAAACCAGCCTGCCCCGAGCTTCCTTGGCTGCCGTGGTGCAGGGGCCTGGGACTCTGGGGTGGCTCACGGGGGCAGGCCGGGGGGCACAGGGCACACATCCCTGGCCCCGAGAAGGCAGTGGGCCCGGCCAGGCCCCGGGAGCGCACGAGACCGTCATTCCCTTCCCCCGCCCTGAAGGCCACCACCAGCCCCCCGTCCCTGTGGGAAGCCCCCAGCTTCCCCCGGGCGCCCTCGTTTCCCTGCAGGCCAGGCTGCGCCTGACCTCGGGATGAGGCAGTGAGGTGTGGGAACCAGCTCCCGCTCGGGAGTCCCCACAGAGCCGACACCATGACCTTGGGTGGGGCCTGTCCCCTCCCCACACTCAGCCACCTCACCATGACTGTGGTGAGGATGTGAACTCGCTGCCCTCGGCAAGAGCACCTCGCGTTTCTGCTGCCCCAGGTCCTCCGTCTGGGTGCTCCGTGACGCCCGCCCTGGGGGGCCACCCAGGATGGGGCTGGGCAGCGTCAGGGGGCCCAACTCACCATCTGCGTGATCTCCTCCAGCGTGACCTGGTTGTCGCCCGGGTCCTCCTGAGTCAGAGTCCTAGGGGACGAGATGGCACGTGAGCCCCGTGTGGCCTGTACCTCCGCCTCACCTCTGGGGTGCCCCGCCCATCCCCACGGGGTGAGTGCCCCATAGGATCCTCCCCCGCCCCCCCCGCCTCTGCTCTGCACTTCCCTGTGCCGTGAGCCCACTGCCTGTTTCCAGGTCACGACTTCCACCTGGTGGCCTGTCCTCCAGGACTCCGTTCCCTGCCCTCCCCGGCTCCGTCAGCCCCGTGTCCCGGTGGTAGGAAGGCTGTGGGCTATCCCTGCCCAAGAGCCTGCGGGCGGGGTGGTGTCTGACGTGTCCACCCCACAGCTGTGCCGGCACAGGGCAGGCCGGCAGCCACGGCTCTCACGGGCGCGTGGAATGACAGGATGAGCGCAGGGAAGGAGCCCCAGGCCCTGAGGACAGAGCGGGAGGAGCCCTCTCGACAGAGGAACAAAAGAGGGGAGAGGCCCAGAGGCGGCTGGGGAGTGTGGGGTGGCCATTGGGCCATGGTGGGGAGCCAGGGTGACCCTAAGTCGCGCCAGGGGCTGTGGGCAGACAGACGCGGACCGCCTGGACGTCTGCCCCGCAAAAGGCATTTTATGTAACCTTACGGGCTAGGAGACGTGCACAGAGAGAACGCGTGACCTGAGGTGGCACCGCCGGCCACAGTGCATGTGCCATTCCCAGCAGGCCACCCAACGCCAGCCTGCCCTTCTCACTGTGCCGGGGCAGTGTCCGAGCAAGCTCCCGAGCTGAGGGGCGTGTGGTCAGTGGGCTCAGGGACCTGTCGCACTCCCATGCAGGAGAGAGACCAGGGACCCGAGGGTGCGGGTGCGGGTGTGGGTGCGGGTGTAGGTGCGGGTGTAGGTATGGGTGCAGGTGCGGGTGCAGGTGTGGGTGCAGGTGTGGGTGCAGATGTGGGTGTGGGTGGGGGTGTGGGTGCAGGTGCAGATGTGGGTGCAGGTGTGGGTGCGGGTGTGGGTGCAGATATGGGTGCAGATGTGGGTGTGGGTGCGGGTGTGGGTGCGGGTGTGGGTGCAGATGTGAGTGCGGGTGGGGGTGGGGGTGGGGGTGTGGGTGCAGGTGTGGGTGCAGATGTGGGTGCGGGTGCGGGTGTGGGTGTGGGTGCAGAAGGTGCTGAGGGTGAGGGAAGTCTGAAAGATACCGTGGGACTTTGAAACCCTGGGCAATGGTGGCAGGGCCCTGGGCAAGCAAAGTGGATGGGCGGGAGGAGGAAGGCTGGAGGTTCTGGTTGCGGGCAGGAAGTGGCTGAAAGTCTGAGTCAGAGACCGTGACCTCGGGCACAGAGGGCAGGAAGTGGGGCGGAAGAGCCGGACCCTGAGCCCTGGCACCCCGGCAGGGCTGGGGGCAGACCAGGTCAGCCAGATGGCAGCAGGACACCCACCGATGACCTGCAGAAGTGACAGCGTGACCTCACCCCTGTCTCGCCGCAGCCCTCAGAGTGGGTGTTGTTCACCCATTTTACAGGGGAAGGAAATGAGGCCGAGGGAGGGGGCCGCCCGAGGCCCAAGGCGAGTCACCGACTGCGCCAGCTCAGAGAGAGGCTGCCTGGCCCCTGACTCTCCACCAGGGGAGGCGGGGGGCAAAATTCTGTTTGGCCTTGACTAAGGCTTAACAGCCCCGTGCCGCCAGGGGCCGCCGTCAAAGGGCACTCGGCCCGGACGGGATGCGGCAGGCGCCGAGCTGCAGAGGTCTGGCTCCTGCCATGGGGGATCCGGGTCTGGCGGGAGAGGGGGGCAAGGACACACGGACCCCCACTCCAGGGCCCGAGTGCAGAAGCGGGGTGCACGGCCCCCTGGCAGCCCGGGGCTCCTCCCCCGCACCCCCACCCAAGGCCATCGCTCTGCGATGTGCAGGCCGCGTGCAGGCCGCGTGCAGGCCGCGTGCAGGCCGTGTGCAGGCCGTGCTCGGCCGCGGCCCCCGACCTGATGATGCTGGCTGCAGCCTTCCTCTCCTGCGTCAGGAGCTCGGGGTCGTGCATGACCTCCTCCAGGAAGCTGGTCACCTTGCATCGGAGCTCATCGTTGGTCTCGAAGTCCTGTGGGGGGAGACGCGGCCGCGGCGCTGGCCACTGTGCTCGGGCTGCCCTGCAGTGGCCCCCGACCAGCCCGAGCTGCTCCGGCCTCGTCTTCCTTTTCCCTGGCGCTGCCCCCCGGGGCCAGGACCCTGGGGTGCACACCCACTTGGTAACCCTGCTCTGTCCCCCGGCGTCCTTGCCGCCCTCCCCCGGTTCGGGGGCCAGCGGTCCCGGCGCCCGCGCACCTGAGAGTGTTTGGAGACCCAGTGGCGAAGCACGTTGAGGACACGGTTGGTGGCCGCTCTGCGGATCACAAACTCCTTGTCTCCGCTCCTCTGGTCAGGGGGAAACCCTGGTGGCGGGTGTGGCGGAGGGTCAGAGGGGATGGGAGGACAAGACACACGGCTCGGCTCTCGTCTAGGTTCAAGCGCCATGTGTGGGGAAGCCAGGCTGCTCCGTGGCTGGTGGGCGGGCGGCGTGGGGCCGGGGCAGGAAGCTACTGAATCACCTGCCCGGGTCTGTGGCCAGTGAGACTGGAGCCCCAGCGCCTCAGTGGACACAAGGCATGCCCCCACCTCTGCCCGGGCTGCCGGAGCTCTGATCTCCGGGCCCCATTCCATCTCTGCCACAAGACCCGTGCCGTGCGGATGAGGGGTGGGTTCCCACAGGCAGTGGCTTTCCTGGGTCCAAGTCTGCTGGGGGGCAGGGGCGGAAGGGCGAAGCCAGGGCCCTCCAGGGTGGAGGGTCGGCTCCGGCCAAGGCCCTGGGGCCGCGAGCCGAGCGTACGCAAAGGGGACGGTTCCCGGGGCTGTGGTGGCCGCCTAGGGCCGGGCTGCCCCCAGCCACTCCCACCCACCTGCGCTGGCCAGCGACATCCTGCGGTACTTGTCCTTGCTCGGGGCGCCCTCGTTGGCTCCCGCCGTTGCTATGGCAAAGGCAGAGGCTGCCGACAGGGCGCTGCGGCTACTGTCCAGGTCCCGACACGAGGTCATGACGACCCCGTTGTTGTAGGAGAAGAGGGGGAACTCTGTGGAGGGAAGGAGGCCAGTCCTCAGCCTTGGCAGGTCCGGCCCTCGGCTGTTGGAAAACCAGGGCCCCCAACTCGGCAGCCTCGGGACGCGCGGGCCGACCTCACGGCCCCAGAGCAGGCGCCAGCGGGGGTCCAGCTGCCGACGTCCCCAGAGGAGGGGGCGGGCCACCCCCAGGGCCCGCTCGGTGCTGCTCCGTCACGGCAGGGCTTAGGCTGCTTGAGGACCGTGTCGTGAGCGTCCTCAGCCTCTCAGGCTACTCGGCATGAACACGTCACCCGTCCGAAGTCTGACACCGGTAATTCACACTGACGGGGTCCCTGGTCGGGGGGCGGGGGGGGAGCGAGCCCCGCGCTCCAAGTCCTCCCTGACTGGCCAGCTGCGTGGCCTCGGGCGAGCTGCCTAACCTCTCTGCGTCTCCGCACAGTAGGGACGCAGGTCCCTGCGGATGTCGGGGTAGAGGAGACGCAAGTGCGTGGCGCTGGGTGAGAGGCTCCTGCGTCAGCGAAGCTCTGCGCTCAAGCTTTCACCCCGACGGCCGTAAATCCGACTCTGGGAATTCCGGCTGCATCTTCCACGTCTCGGGACAGCGCGCCGTCCGCGGGACAAAGTGCCGTGCTTGCGCCGTAAGGACCAAGGGCTTTATTCTAAACACTCAAAGCTTATTTCTGAAATTTGCGCTCTGGCGAATCTGCTAGGGCCGTGGTGTCACGGGGAGGCCTGGACCGTCAGGGTGTCGGGGGCTCAGGCTCACCTCGTAGGCGGCAGGGGAGGTGAGGCGGGAGCTCCTGCCTCGAGTGTCCGGGAGCTGCCACGTGGGCAGCACCTCACGGGGCTGGGGATCCTCGGATCGTGGGTCTGAGGCTCGGGCGGGGTGGTCGGACCTGCCGGGACGCTGCCCCCTTGCCCGGTAACTGGAAATGACCTCGCTGCACAAGGCTGCCCAACTGTGACAGGACCCGGCCCTCGCTCGGCAAACACCTGCACCCGGGTGCTCCGTGAGGGCGCCCGGTCCGGCCCCTCCTGCCTGCCGGTGTCAGGGTGACCGTGCTGAGGGGAGGAGCAGCCCGTGTCCCCGCCCTGCAGGGGCCCGGGGGCTGTGGTACGGCAGCGGGTGTCTCTCAGGGAGGACGCCCGCTTGCTGTGCCCAGCGCGACCTGCCCTCCCCTCCCGGCCTGGGCCCTTCGTCCTCCTGGAAGTGTCCGTGACTCTGAGACACTCAACCGTACCTGAGGGATTTTTGCTTTTGACCGACTTCGGCGTAGTTGGGGATTTGGTCGGCGACGCCTCCACGTCCCCGTCCTCGCTCTGGTCCTCGTCGTTATCGGACTCTTCCCTCACGGAGACTTCTGAGCCTGTGGAGAGAAGGAGCGAGGCCTCGTTTCTCCAATGGGCGCTCACGGTCAGGTTCGGGCCTCCATGCTCCGGAAGCGGAGCCCAGTGGGTCTGCGGTTTACCCGCCGACGACCTTTCCTACCCAACGGGGGTCTCGGGTCTCCGACGTGGCCTTCTGCGCGGGTTTCTCAGATCCCGACAGGCACGCCCAGGGACCTCGCAAGAGCGCAGGTGCTGACTCGGAGGTCAGGGTGGGCCTGAGGGTCACACCGCTAACCCGCTCCCAGGGTCCCCGGGCATGCCCCGTGGCTGGTCACAGACCACGCCAAGTAGTGAGGCGCCAGGCCCCAGCTTTCAGCTTTGTGTGTGCATGTGTGTGTGTGACACGTGTGTGCGTGCGAGGCATCGTGCTTAGGGAGACCACCTGCCTCGAGCTGCCCAGGAAGCCCTGCGTGTCCCGTCGTCCCCCGCCTTTGGTCACCATCAAGAGCAGCCCGGTTTGGCGCTGAGTTAGTCTCCCGGACCTCGGGAGACTCGTGGCTTCCACGCTCTGGGGACAAGTGATGCATCGTACTGGAGGTCCAGCTCGGGAGCGGGGAGAGCTTCGTAGAGGTCTCCACCCCTCGGGTCCTCAGTGTCCCCAGCCTCAGGCTGAGCGAGACGGCGGGGACCTGCTTCAGGGACCGGCGGCTGCAGGCCTGCTCTCGGGGGAGCGTCCACACACACACACGGTACACACACACACGACATACAAACACACGGCACACACACATGACATATAAACACACACACGGCACACACACAACATACAAACACAGCACACACACACACGACATATAAACACACACACCACACGCGCACACACTTTGGTACACAATCAGGTCCTGGCCCCTCCATCACTGGTCAGGACGCCCTATGAGATCACCTTCCAGGACCGTCTTATGTTAATTTCCGAACGTGACAGGCCTGGAGTCGCTGCGGGCTGGTACCAGATGGTCACCCTGTCCTTCGCCCCACAGGATGGCGGCGGGGGCTCTCGGGGGGCCATTTCCTCAGTCACAGACCTTGGGGCGCGCACACAGGCCATTTACGGTGTGTGTCACGGTGAATGTCACTTGCCGATGGAGCCTCCCGGGAGCTTCCCTCCCCAGCCGCGTCCCTGCCGGAGCCTCGTCCTGCCTCCCCTCTTCTGGGCGCACAGGAGGGGAATCCAGACCGTCCTCAGTCTTTCTCAGAGCCCCTTCCTCGGGGCCCGGGCTTTCCCCCAGCCCAGGGGTGTGTCACGCACACACACACGCACGCAGGTGCTCACCGAGACGGCACTGGGGGCACCGAGCTGAACCAGACCAGCCATCCAAACGGATGCCTTCCAGAATGGTCCGGAGGGCTCTGAGAGGAGGGGCTTCTGGCCCGCGCCCCCTGCCTCTGCGCTGCCCCGCAGTGCTGAGCTCAGGCTGTTCCTGAACACACGACGCTTTTCCTCGCTCAGGCTTGTCCGCCGCACCCCCTCCGCCTAGACCGTGCCCCCTTCCTCCCGGTGAAAGTCTAGGCATCATGGACCTCCTAGAAAGCCTTCTCTACTCTCCAATGGCGTCCTCAGCTCACTCCCTGAGCCCCTCGAATTTCCCTCCAGCACAGTGTGTCAGGCGCCCGCATCTCCGTGTGCCACGCTGTGGACCCCAGGGGTCGGGAGCGGGTCTGTGACCCCTTCCTTTCTGGGCCCTGATGGGGGTCCGGGGTCCAGGACCCGCCCGCAGACAGACGGGCGCACGCACGCAGGAGGAAGCCACACTGTCAGGCATCCACTGCCCTGGGGGTCTCCGCCTGCCTCTTGGCCAGCTTCCTCCTGCCCAGACTCTGCCCGCCACCACCGTCCAGCCAGGTCCCCCGAGTCCCTCCCACCCTGGGGGAGCCCGCGCCCGCTCACTCTGCTTGTTGACAGCCGAGGGCTCGTCGGGCTTCTCAGCAGCCGTGTCGCCCTCGTCTGGAATCTTGTTGGCGAAGCCGCTGGACACGTAGAGCTTGCTGGTGTCCAGCGCGGCCTTGCTGAAGGGCGACGCGGCCGAGTACAGGCTGCTGTAGCCGTTGGAACTGCAGCTGAGGGCGGCCAGGTCCAGGGCCTTGCCGCCCGTGATGATGGGGATGTTCAGGGACAGCTTCCGCCGGCGGCCGGGCGACGACGTCTTGGCGATGGACAGGGGTGGCGGCGAGGAGAACTTGCGCGTGGCGCGCGGGGACTTGGGGGGGTCACCGTACAGAAGCGTGCTGTTCTGGCCGCTGGCGAACAGGAGCTCCAGAGACCTGAGCGGGCAGGGACGGAGACACGGTCGGCGAGCGCCCGGGGCCTCCCCGTCTCCGGGGCGCCCGGCACCTCGAACCGCCTGCAATGCGCCGAAGTGGCGGGACACGCCCTGGGACGTCGCGATTTCAAGGGAGGAGGAGAGAGGGACAGATAGACGCAGCCAGCAGGGGACAGCGTGGTCGTCTCAGGACGGTAAATCAGTGGTACAACTCCCAGTGCTGGTTCAGACAGACAGAGTGCCCGTTCCTGACTTGTGTTTGCAGGACTTAAGCCCCAGGGAGCACCCACCCGGGGATCACGGGGAGTGGAATCGAGGGTGCCAGCCCTTGCGGGCCTCGGGACCTCACTCAGCTCCGGCCCGGGCTCTGCCAGCCCGACGACTTTGCCCCGATTCCCTGCTGAAGTCTGCATCGGGCGAACCCCTGTGTGGACCCGCGAGCCCCTCCGTGAACTCGCCTGTGCCCTCAGCCTAAAATTCCCAATATTGTTTTTCTGGGGGCACACAGCTTTGGGACCCACCCTTGCTGTTCTCTCTCTTTGTTCTGAGGAAAACCCTTCCTTTTCCCACTCTTTGGCTCGCTGTGTCCTTCGGCTCAAGAGGCGAAGCCAGTTTTGGGTGACACCCTGGGGACCCGACACCTGGGCCGATCCCCAGAACAGGTGCACTTGCAAGGACACAGCCAAGAAGTGGGGTGATGCAACAGGCTGTGGCCAGATGTGTGAGCGTGCAAGCGTCCCATCTCCTGGTCTGGGCAGGGGCGTGCGCTTCCGTGGCAAGCTGGGTCTACGGATGCCCCTCGTCCCCTTCCCTCTGGTGGGCCGCGGTTCTGAGCTGAGGCACCGAGCAACCTCCGTGCACGAGGGCCTGGTGACCCCGTGCACTGACCTCACGCTCAGACAGGTCCTGAGGGGGTTCGCAGATGGGAGGCTGAGGCTCGGAGCAGGACCAGGCTCATCTGAGGCCTCCTGGCTCCAAACTCTGAGTCCCCGGAGCCCCCAGGGTGCGCGGCCAGCCTCGGGGCAAACCCAGGGCTGGAACCCGAAAGTGGGGCCACGTCTCCCACAATCCTGGCTGTGCCCCTACGCCTCAGAGCCAGGCTGGAAGCGGGTGACACGCACGCAGTGACGCACGTGTGGAACGTGACCGCTCTGTGCTCTGCATGGGATGGACCTCCTCCAGGCCCCCGAGTGACGTCCTTAGCTTGCAGGTGTGAGCCCAGCCTGGACGGGGTGCTTGTCCGGCTTTCTCGGGGCCCCCGGGAAGCAGACTGTGGGGGCTCCAGAAGTTGAGAGCAGGGAGGCGAGATTGGCCCCGAGCGCAGGAGCAGGTGGTCGGCGAGCGGGTGTGCGGGCAGGCCAGGGACTGGGGGCGCGGGGTGCTCTTGGGGAGGTCGGCTGCTCTGGCAGCAGAGGTGTGGGGAGCGGGGAGGGGTGGGAAGGCCTCCAGGCCTCATGGCCCCTCCTCATATCCTGGGCTCTCATTTGGGACCGGCTGGGCCTCCCAGTGGCTCTGGGAAGTTGGTGGGACACAGCAGCTCCCTAGAGTTGAGGCTCTGGCCTCAAGTGTCACCCAGCGGTGGGGGGCATTCAGCAAGGGTCTGGGATGCAGGACGGGCCAGCCTGTTCACAATGAGGTCTGAGCAGAAGAAGAAGTGATCTGCTGGTCCCTCCCATTTCCTGACGGCTGCCCCTGAGCAGTGAGGTCCCTCGGGGGCCTGGGTCCAGGCCCTGAACTTGGCCTACGGAGGGGCAGCCCCATCGCTCCGCCGCGGTTTCCCTGCACTGCGTGAGGGCTGCCGCCTTCCCCACGCAGCCCAATCTGGGCCACAGGTGCACTGGGGTCACTCCTGGCCGTGCCCTTGGTACCGCCCTTGGCCAGTAACTATTTGGTGAGATGGGGTGGAGGTTTCCGTTGGGCTAAGAGGCCGGGTGCCCAGCTGCCTGTCGGTGAAGCCCTGTGAACTGCAGTTCTGAAGCCGGCTCTTCGGGCAAGTGCTGGCCCTGTGGCCCTGTGGCCCTGTGACCCGGGCTGTGCCTGCCCTCAGGGTTCTCCCCTGGCGGGGACCCAGGACTCACAGTGCCTACTGGCTGGAGCAGGGCAGCGAGGAGGGCAAGAGGGAAAGGAGAGTAAGGGCTACTGCCCCCCTGCCTGCCACACAAACCCACGCGGACGTGGCCTCGGGCGTCCTGGAGGAGCCCAGGGCCCTGGATTCGGGCCCCTGCTCAGCTCTGGACTTCGAGGGGCTCTGGGGCGAGTCTCCTGACCTCCGGGGGTCCTGGCGGGCCCAAGGCAAGGCTGAGCTGGGAGTGGAAGGGTGGCCTGCCTTCCGCGTCTGCCCCAGCCCAAGTGTGCCCAGAGGGGCTCCCCACTCTCCAGAGCAGGGCCTGGCAGGGCCGGGCTGGGATATTCCTCCCTCTCCTCGGGAGCACCGGCCTTTCCAGAGGGGCGGCCTGCGCTTCAGAGAGAGCAGTGCAGAGGTGAGGGCAGGGAGCAGAGAGCAACCTGTGCCCTGGAGTCTCCCCAGGGAGGAGGGGGGAGGTAGCTGCAGAGGCGGTCAGACCCCCAGGGTGGGGGAGAGACAGCTGGGGGGGCGGTCAGCCTCCCAGGGTGGGGGGAAGCAGTCGGGGGAGAGGCAGTCAGCCTCCCAGGGTGGGAGGAGGCAACTGGGGAACCGGTCAGCCCCCCAAGGCAGGGGAGAGATAGCTGGGGGGGTGGGTCAGCCCGCCAAGGTGGGGGGAGGCAGCTGGCGGGGTGGTCAATCCCCCAGGGTGGGAGGGAGGTAGCTGGGGAGCCCCTGAGCCCCTGGATCCTGGGGGTGCCCCACATCTCCCCCAGGTCACCTCTGCCGGCCCCCCCAGGTCACCCCCGCCGGCCCCCCCAGGTCACCCCCGCCGGCCCTCCCCAGGTCACCTCCTTCGGCCCCCCCCAGGTCACCCCCGCCATCCCCCCCAGGTCACCCCCGTCGTCTCCCCAGGTCACCTCCACCGGTCCCCCCCAGGTCACCCCCACCATCCCCACCCCGCAGGTCGCCTCCGCCGGCCCCCCCAGGTCACCCCCGCCGGCCCCCCCAGGTCACCCCAACCATCCCCCCCAGGTCACCCCCGCCGGCCCCCCCAGGTCACCCCCGCCAGCCCCCCAGGTCACCCCCGCCATCCCCCCAGGTCACCTCCGCCATCCCCCCCAGGTCACCCCCGCCGTCTTCCCAGGTCACCCCCGCCGGCACCCCCGTCCCCGGGCCCAGCGGGGCGGCCGCGCACCTGGCGGGGATGGCGCTGATGGGCTTCCTGTAGATGGTGATGAGCTTGTCCAGGACCACGACGGCGGTGGTGAAGACGCGGTAGGAGTGCAGGAAGGTGTTGAGGAAGTCGATGCTGAGGAAGCGCAGGTCGGTCAGCCGCTCCAGCAGCCGGCCCACGCTGGCGTAGCGGATCTGCAGCACCTTGCAGGAGTTCATGGTCTTGCTGAAGCGGATGTCCACGTCGTCGCAGTACAGGGAGGCGTCCGACCTGCGCGCCAGGAGCACCGCGGGGAGACCGGCCTGAGCTCGGGAGCCCGCGGCCCCTCCCCGCCCGTCGCCGCCTCCCCGCCCCCGCGCACACGGCAGCCGAGGACGGACGGACGGACGGAAGGACGGACCGCCGAGGGGCCGGGGGCCTACTGCGCGGAGGACGACCCGAGCGAGATGCCGCTTCCTCCAGACAGGCACGTCCCATGTGCCCAACAGAGCAAGACCTCCCCCCCCCCCCAGTTCACAAGACAGAGGGAAACCCGTTCACACGGAAACCGTCCACCCGCCTTCACGGCTCCGCTATCCTAACCGCCCCGAAGGGGAAACGGCGCGAGCCCGCCAGCCGGTGACGGGACCAGCCGGTGGAGGCTGTCCACGCGGACGCCGCTGGCTGCCAGAAGGATCCACATCCTGACTGGTGTGCCTACGCCGCGGGGCCTGGACAGGCCGAGTGCGGGAGTCCAGGAACAAAGTCCACGAGCGTAGTGCTCCCTTTATGGGGAGTGTGCCAAACCGGAGCGTAGTCCCCCTTTATGGGGAGTGTGCCAAACGGCCACGTCCGACGGCACGGAGCGGGGGTGGCAGAGGCTGGAGCTGCCCCCGAACACGAATGGGGTTTGGTGGGGGTGAGGGAGGCACTCTGGGATTGGGGACGCCGATGCTCATGCATGGAGGGAAGGCTCTGGGCCCACGAGACTGCGCGCTCCAAGTGCTGAGCTGTCTGTTACACGGGTTACATCTCAGTAAAAACCAAGTGAGAGCAAAAAAGTTAGAAGGGGAGTTCCTAGGGGTCAAAAATGGGGAGAAATCTGGAAACCAGTTGATGCTTTATGTGCCTTCGGGGCATCGGCTGCTCGCGGGTGCCAAGCGCCTTGGGCTTCCACCGGGAAGGGAGCTGGGGCCCCCCCGAAGGCTGAGGCCCCGGAAGGGGGGGCCTCAGAAATCTACCCGCTGCAGGCTCCCCGTTTTAACCCAGGCTCTGGGGGACGAGGAGGAGGAGGGGGAGGGAGGAGGAGGGGGAGGTAGGAGGGAGCTCGCTGTGTGCGCTCGCAGGGGCTCTGGTGGACACCAACGCGTGCCACGCCGTGGCCCGGGGACCCCGGAGTCACAGGCTGTGCTTCTCCACTGGGCCCTACAGGCCCAGATACATCCCTTGAGAAAACAAGCTCACAAATCAAAATCGGGGCCACACGAGGAGGCCAGCCCTGTGAGCCAGAGTCTGTAACAAACGACCGAGTTATGTCCCCAAGAGTCTGATTTTTTGTGTCTGAAAATCCTACTCTTTTTCTTACCAGAGGTCTCTCCCCCCAGCAGGCACGGCTGCTCTCCCCGCTCGGCTCTGACTGCCACTGAGGAGGAGGCCCGACCCCCAGCCGGGGCCGGGGATGGGGGGGACGGGAGGGGGCTTTTTAGTGCTTCTCTCTTGGGGCAGGTCCCGCCCTCCCTGACTTCCCGCCCGGCTGCCGGTTAAAGCGTTAGGGTCAGTGTCCAGGCGGCAGGTGGCTGGACTTCAGGCATTTCCCTAAAAGCAAGACCCTTGGGGTGTGGCAGGTGTCGTTGGCCAGACCTCCCGGAGTCCGCACCCCTGGCCGAGGTGATTTCTGCTGGCAGGGACTCCGAGCCGGAGCAATCCCATTCTTCTGGGACCTTCCATGTTGGATCTGGCGGCGGCACGGCTCAGTCCTCTCGAGCAGGTGTGGACGGGCGTTGGGGGCAGCCGACCAGGCGCTGGGGGCCTGAGGTCAGTCCTCCCCCGGGGCGGCGGGAGCCAGCAGCGCCCTTGGGTGCTGAGGCCGCAGGAGGGCACGCTCTCGTCTCTCTCGTGGTTTCCGCCACGACCTTCTGGAGCAGCGGAGGTCTCCACGTGGACACCGCGTGTCTGATGACACTTTCCTTTCTGTCGTGGCCGCGAGAAGCCGGGACCGGGCGCACCGCTCGCTCCAGCAGGGACTCGGCAGTGCCCTCGCCCGCCAGGTGGCCTTCTGTTTCCTTCCCTGCGCACCGGGGGACGTGTTTCCCCTGGCTGCTCGTATGCTCGGCCAGCGGGCCGCCTTAACCGCCGTGTTCGGTGGATGTGATCATAAATGAGCAAACAGTTCCCGGCGTTACTGAAAGGGCAAGCCCGGGAACCTTATCGAAATGAGCTTCCGGGAAAAAAAAAATCTAGAGAAATATGAATCCAGCTAATAAAAGTTGTCACGACTAGAACACCTCACACAACGAGGAAGGACACGTGCTGGGAATCAAATGACACCGGTCACCCCTGTTTTCCGTGTGGCATCAGGCCAGGTACTCAGTTTCCAGGCCTCAGTTTCCTCACCTGTAAAATGGAAACATCAAGACCCTCCCCACAAGCATTTTGCAAATGTTTAATGAAGTTCATGTCCCCCGGGCCCAGGGCGACGTGCAGTGCTCGGCTCCTCCGGGAGGGAATCGAGTGTCCCCGTGGAAGTCCCGGGCACTCTGGGGACTCTGCCTTCAGGGGCGCAGGTGCTGCCTTGTAAGGGCCTTCTTCGGGAACTCCCCTGGGGTTGGAAACATCCACGGATGAGCAAACCCCCTTTATCGGGTGGGGATTACTTCTCAGGACGAGAAAACACGGGAAACCCACGGAGCCTGGAAGGGCAGTGTGGTTTGGAGACCTTCCGGAAGACGCGCCAAGGGGCCCCCCGAGGAAACTCTGCCGCAGGACACAGACGCTTTCCCTTAACCGACTGAGCCACCCAGGCACCCAGGACACAGACGCTTTCGAAAACCTCGGGTGGGGGTTTTCGCTGTGACCCGGGAAAACGCTTAACAATCTGACACGAGAAAGATTTCCTGGAAGCCAGAGAAGACTGCTGAGCCGAAGGAAAGAGCGGACCGGCCGCTCGGAAACCAGCTGAGGGACGCGCTGAGTATGCCCACAGGTCTCTCCCGGCTCAGACGGCGGCCCCGGGGCAGACGCGGTGAGAGGAAAGTCCAGGAGTGGACAGAGAGGGGACCTGGCTCGGGAGGATGGGAGATACGGACTGGAGACCGTGTCTGCAGGTGGCGAGGGCTTGGCCTGGGGCTGGGGGGCTCCCGCACGGCGGCCGACACCTCGTGCCCCGGCGTGTCCGGCGCAGGCCTGGCGTCCTGACGGGGGCTGCCGGACGGGTGGAGAAGGCTAGAAACCGCCTCCCTTCCTCCTTCTCTTCTGAAACTGGCCATCGCTGCCAGTTACGGGGCCTCCGGCCACCCCGGACTTCAGCGCCCCATCTGTAAAACGGGCGAGTGCAGTAAAGACGCACTAATTCTGACGATTCCTTGGCACGGTCCCTTCGCTTTGACTGTTCCCTTCACTCTGTCACTATTTTTCCCTCCACGGGTGACACCTCGCTCACGTCCGCAGCCTTGAGAAGCATCCTCGGCAAACGGGGGGGGCTCCGCTCCACTTTAACTGCAACTTGTGCGATTTTATTTGCTCGTTAAAACAAACCCCACGTTGCCTTGTCACGTCTGGGAGAGCAGGTCGGGTCAGCAAGCAGCTGCGCTAGGGCCTCCGCCAGTGGCTGCAAGTGCTCAACCCAGCGGGGTCTGGTCGGGAGCACGGCTCAGGACACATGACTGTGGACGCAGACTTCGGCACGCTGTCTCTCTACCTGAGCTTCCCCGAACGGACCATCTGAGGCCTCTACCTTCACCGCAGAACCACCGCTAGTGCTCTGCACATAGACATACGCGCACCTCCTCGGACCCCAAACAGCGCAAACCCAGGAGACAGTGGGAGGTGGTGTCATCTCCCACTCACTAGAAGTCCGAGCTCAGAAACACCGCGTGACTGTCCTTCGTCACACACCGAGCCAGAGCTGGGGACCAGGGTGCCGCCTTCACGTTCAGACCTTCCTCGGATTCCGCCGGCCCCAGCTGTGCGGTCACTGAGCCGATGCATACCTCTCCCGGGGCCACCTAAAAGACCTTGCGTCCAGGGCCTCCCCAGCGCTGTGCGCACAGAGGCGCCTTCACACCAGGACTGCAGCTCCTGCATGAGCCCCCCCGCCCCGGCTCGGCCTTGGAGCGTCAGGGAGCGGAGGGCCAGCGGGCCAGGGCGGGAGGAGGGCGAGGCCGGGGGTCAGGAGAGCACACCCTGCGGCAGCATCAGGCCTGGCCGCCCGGGAGCTCGGACAGGGTGCCCCTCGGGATGCCGGCCCCTCGCCCCTGCGCCCGCTCAGCCTAACGCAGGGGCCCTGCAGCCTGTGTTTCTGCAGCGTTCCAGTTTGTCATCAGGACAAGAAAAACAGCTACTTACACAAAACGGCGCGCAGAGCTTCCCCCGTGTTAGCGTTGAAACAGCCCGCCGCAAAAATCCACGTTTTATGAACAGACGCTAGGCCAGGGCCATCATTCGAACAGATGCTAGCTCCGAAGCAGCAAGCAGGCAGACACCCCCAAACCGCACAGGCGCGGCCTGGCGCCCCGGGAGCCCCGCGGCCAGCGCTTACTTGATCATCTGCGGCACGGTGACCTTGGAGTTCTCCTCGAAGGCGTTCATCATGAGCCCGTTGCACCGGATGTTGTCCACACACTGGAATCAGGGCAGGGCCGGGTCAGGGCCGGGTCAGGTCAGGGTCGGGTCAGGGCCGGGTAGGTCAGGGTCAGGGCCAGGTCAGGGTCGGGTCAGGGTCAGGGTCGGGTCAGGGTCAGGGCTGGGTCAGGGCCGGGTCAGGGTCAGGTCAGGGTCAGGGCCGGGTCAGGGTCAGGTCAGGGTCAGGGCCAGGTCAGGGCTGGGTCAGGTCAGGGTCAGGGCCAGGTCAGGGCCGGGTCAGGTCAGGGTCGGGTCAGGGCCGGGTAGGTCAGGGTCAGGGCCAGGTCAGGGTCGGGTCAGGGTCAGGGTCAGGGCCGGGTCAGGGCCGGGTCAGGGCCGGGTCAGGGCCAGGTCAGGTCAGGGTCAGGGCCGGGTCAGGGTCAGGTCAGGGCCGGGTCAGGGCCGGGTCAGGGCTGGTTCAGGGCCGGCTCCGCCAAGGGGGCTGGCCCGCCCAGCCCGACGTGGGGTCCTCGCGCCCGAGGGTGTCATTCCCTTCGCTGCGCCTGGAGGCCGGCTCCCCTTCAGTGACCTTTGGGGGCTTGCCTGACCTCCCTGGGCCTCCTGTCCCTGTCTCCAAAGTGGGGACGATGACTCCCACGTAGCTGGGTTGTTTGCCAGAGGAGGCGCCCGACCTGGCGTCGCTGACCTCTGGGGTCTGGTGTGAAGGGCGAGGTCAGATCCGTGGTGGTCGGGGTCCCTCTCCAGGAGGCTGGCCCTCCACGCCCCCGAATGCACATGCTTTCCCCCACCCTGAGTCCTCTGCCCGCCCGCCACCAACGCTCTGAGGCCGCAGGCGATCCCGGGGGCGAAGCTCCCGTTCGGCAGGGGCGAGGCTGCTGGCACGGGGAAGACACGCTGACCTCTATTCAGCCTCCAAAAGGCTAAAATCCACGTTCTGCTCTGAAGAAGCAGTGTCCACCCAAACAAAACTTCTTTTTCTTCGGGGGGGGTTTCCCTTCTCATTGTCCACCCCCACGCCCAGCCATCACACCAGCGAGGGTTTCCTCTTGGTACCAGGACAGGGGTCCACTGCAGAAACCCCTGGTTTTGAGGTTGTGTGTGTCGAAGGGGCTCAAAGTCACCAGAAAGTGTTGGAGAGGCTCGCACAGCAGGGACCGCCCCACCTGGTGGGCTGGGGACCAGCGTCCGGTCAAGGCTGGGTCCCCAGGTCTTTGGGGGTACTTTTATTCTAAAATTATTTTATTGTTTATTTATTTTTGAGAGAGAGAGATGCCGTGTGAGCAGGGGAGGGGCAGAGAGAGAGGGAGACACAGAATCCGAAACAGGCTCCAGGCTCCAAGCCGTCAGCACAGAGCCCAACATGGGGCTCGAACCCATGAACCAGAGATCATGACCTGAGCTGAAGTCTGTCGCTTAACCGACTGAGCCACCCAGGGGTCGCTGGAGGGGTGGGACTTTCAGAGGAAAGTTCCTGTCCCCTGCACTTCCCGGCCCAGTGTCTCCACCCTGCTGCTCTAAGGCTCTCTTCAGCTCTGTCTCTACCAGCAACACCAAAACACAGGGTGCCTGGCCGTGGACCAGAGCTTTCCGGAGGCATGAGGGGCCCGGGGATGGGCTGGGGGCCCGGTGCCCGCTGGGACTGGCGCTCTTTCCTGGCGTCTGGTTTTCGGGCTTCTCTGGGGCACACTGGGCTTGCAGAAAGCACACACACCTACCACACAGTAAGTACCCTATCCTGCCTCATTCTTCCGGCATTTCCGGATTCCAGGTGGGCAGCAGGCCTGGGGGCTAAGGGAGCGGGCGGTCAGGGCGCTCCAGAAGTGGGGCACAGACCAGGGCTGGGCGGCCCAGCATTAAAGAGAGCGAATCCCAGCTTTGCCGTCCGTCCGCTGGCCCCCAGCACACTCCCCCACCCGCAGAGGGCAGGCCGCAGGCGGAGGGCCGGGGAGGAGCTCCTGGCTGCGGGGACGGGGCTGCGCCGACCCACCGCCTGGCCTGAAGCCCATTGCCGCTGGCAGCCTCTTCCATTGACGGCTCTGCCCAGACTGCTGGCTCTGCTCAGCGGTCCCTGAATGTCTGTGCCTCTCCTGCGTGCTGTTCTGGAGGGGGGGAAGGGGCGGTGGTCTCGGCCCTGATGCTCGTACAGGCCCAACAGAGGCTCTCCACGTAGCTGACCCGAGGCTGTGCGAGGCCACGAGGGGCCTTTCCCCTCTCTCCGAGCTCTGGGGTCTCCAGCACCCCTGGGCTGTGGTACTCAGACTCTTCTGTACATGCCAATGGCCTGGGGCATTTGCAAGGGACTCTGGAGTTTTACAGATCCCTGTAGCAGGAGATCCGGGTGCCAGGGTTCCCTGCCCACTCTGCCACAGGAGGGCGCAGCTGGCCGCAGCCTCGTTGGGGCTGTGCCTGGAGGGGACTTGCGTCTTCTCCAGAAGAGCTCCGCGGCCACCCCCACGGCCCCACCCTGCTTCCGGGGACAGGTGCTCACCTGGCTAATGTCACTGGTCCATGCCGCCTTCTCCTGTCTGGACGAGGCCACAAGGATGACCGTGAAAGGCGGGGAATCCTTGGGCTCCACCCCAATCTTAAAATCCAAGCGGTCTATGTCTTGGTTGGGTCCTTTGGCTTCCGGATGGCAAAACACAGAGTTAGCGTGAGCGGGTCTCTCTGAGCCGGGCACCCCAACCAGGCCCTGCCTTCTGACCCCCGGGGGGAGGCGCCAGGGACTCGCTGCGTCAGACACTCTCCCCCTGCATCCCCGGGGGAACCAGAGATGGACGGAGCAAGGACCTGGGCTGAGAAGCAGCTTACAACACTCGAGCGGTCCAGCAATGGAGCTGTGGGGCCCCCCTCTGCCCTCGTCACACCTCGGGGCAGCCAAGGTCATGAGTGACTATGTCCTGGAGACCCCCGGCAGCGAGGCCGGGACGAGAACGGTCTCAGGGCCGGGCCTCCTGCCATCCCAGGGTGGTACTGGGCAGACGGGGAACGTCAGATCTCACGTCTTCACCGCCCCGACCGACACCGAGCTCAGTCAGCTCCGCGAGGGCAAAGTGCCTTCTCCGTGCTCGCGTCGCTGTTGTCCACCCTCGGAGCCGGAAGACTGAGCTCACCGTTCACGGTGCCTTCACTGGGCCCAGTGAGCCGGGGGAACCGCGTGGCGGAACGGCGTGGAAGCCCGGCCCGTCCTGTGGTCGCTACGCGGCCGTGGGGGGCTGCCCTTCCCGCCCCGGTGCAGACGCCCCTGTGTACGTTCAGAGACGGTGTGGAGTCTCTGGGCCCCCCACCCCTTCTGGTTCGGACCCTCGGGGATTTCACAGTTCCCTGCTGGCACCAGAGAGCCTGTTCTGTGGGGTGACTCAGGGACGGGACGGAGCCGGGTCCCCTGAGGAGTGGGGCGTCTGCCTGCATGAGGGTGCCGGGGGGGGGCCGCACGGCGCGGGGCCTCTACCTCCCTCGGCCCTGGAGGGAAGGTGGCTTTGGGGCCTGACCGCTGCACCGGAGCCTGGGCTTTCCCGTGGCCCAGCTGCGGCCAGGACTGGAGAAGGTCACGTGGCCAAGGGCACTCCAGGTAGACCTCGAGTTTAGCCTGCCCCTGGGGGCTGCCTGGCTCGGCTCCAGTGGGCGGCAAGGAAGGCACAGAGCCCTGCCGTCGGGGCTGACCGGGGGCGTGGGCCTGAGCGTGTGTGCCCGAGGCTCCCAGCCTGAGCCCCAGGCCGGACCAGGATCCAAGGTGGTTCAGACGCACCCTGCTCTGGGGCACCCTCGTCTGGGGAAGGGTGGAGACTCAGGGTCCTGTGCTCTGGGACACGAAGACCAACCTCATCCCAATCAAGTGACGCAAGTGAACCCACCCTGTAACCTCAGATAATGACCCCATCCCCCAGGGACGCCAGGGAGGGAGATCCGACACAGTCCCTCCCCCACTGCTGGGGCAGACCCCTCCTGCTTCCCCCCTGCTGGGGTCACGTGTGCTGTATTTCCCACTGGAGGGCGGAGCAGGCCCAGGGCCTCCCGGACCTCTTGTGCGTGACCCGGGGCAGCCGCTGTGCGTGGCGCTCACAGACCTGTGTGGGGGGGTGCTCGGTGGACCTGTGTGGTGCCCGTGTATCTGTGCATGGCGCCGTTGACCTGTGCATGGGGGTGCTCAGGGGACCTGTGAATGGTGCTCGGTGGACCTGAGTGTGGTGGCCATGGGCCTGTGTCTGGGGGTGCTCGGCAGAGTGCAGTAACCCCAGACTGAACAGCGCCAACAATTCGGAGGGCCCGAGGAAGGTGGGGGGAACGGGGAAGGTGGCCCAGGACCGGGACGGCCCCCGCACAGCAAGTCTGGGGAGGACCAGCCTGCCTGAGCGCCCGTGCACACGGGCACGCGTGCGGCTCCCAGCCTACCTTCTTCCTCCGCGCTCTCTGGGTCCTCCAGCAAGGTGCAGTCGATGAGGGAGATGACCCCGTTCTGAAAGACAGGAGGGCCACCTCGAGTCACCGGGACACGGGCTGGTGAAGGGCCCTGGTTTCGGCGTGCGTGTCACGTTCCACGCGGGCCCCACGACGCGGATCAGGCGGGACTGTCTCAGAGGGGCTTCCCTGGGACGAGGGTCAAGGTGGGGTGGGGGCCCGGAGTCCCCGACTCTGGGCGGAGACTTCACGCCTGCAGCCTGGACACGGGTTTACTGGACTCCCCGCAGGCCTCGTTCTGACTTCACGGATGAGGCGATGAGATCAGAGAGGGGGTCGTGCCTGAGGCTGCCAGAGCCTGACCTTGCCCAGGCCACCTACTGGGTGCCCGTTATCGGGGGTCATCTGGGAAAGCGCCCTCTTTGAGTGTGGGCGCATCTCCGGGCAGCAGACGCCCTGGCGCCGTGGTGGACAGTGACCGCGGCTGCGGTTGCAGGGTGCCGACGCCCCCCTCCCAGGCTGAGGTCCGCTCCCCTCCCTGCCAGGCATGGGCCAGACTCCGTCACCTGCTACCTGGATGCTGTGCGCCTGGGGGGGCTGCAGCCCCCTGCTTGGTCTGTGGGGGTCTCTCGGACCACCCATTCTGGGGGAAACTGAGAGCCACGCGAGGGCACCACAGCAGAGAGGCTGGAGCAGCTGGGGCCTGGACGCCAGCTCGTGAGACCCCGGGCCCCACCCGCCCAGCTAGGGGCTCCAGGCCTCCTCACTCAGAAGCCAAGACCGTGGACGTGGGGTAATCTGTCCCACGGAGCAGATAAGTGGGGAGGTAACGTAATAACGGATGGCAGCAGAGATGCTGGCCACGTGTTCAGTCTACACACAAAGGGTTTGCGGGGCAGGCCACCCGGGGGCAGGGGAATGGAGGCGGCACTGGGGTGTCCCTAAATCCTGGGTTCTGCTTCTCGCTTTGCTGTTTGGTGGCCTCGGGCAAGCCCCAGGCTCGATCGTCGGCTAAGCCCCATCTAGCTCCGACATTCCTTCCGGAAGATCTTAAGGGTAGTTTTACACCTTGACTTTGAGCCTGTGGTTTAAGAACAGAGACTGCCTGCCTGGGTTCAAATCCCAGCTGTGCTGCTTGCTGGTTTCTAGATGCAAGTCCCTTATCCGCAAAACGGGGGCAGTAACGGTATCGGCTTCCGTGGGTTTTTCTAGGAGTTGAGTGTGCGTATTTGGGGGCGTGCCTGGCCCACAGTGACGCCGAGCACGTACCGGGTCCCAGGCACCATGCTGCCCACTACCCTTCCTGATCCCGGTATCCCCCTGCCAATGGGTGCTCCCCTTCGCTCTGGGCGCCGGCCAGTGGGCAGAGCGTGTGGGGTCCTGTAGGGCCCCGGGGTCCCGAGGACCAGTCCTGCGTGTCCGCTCTCCCGCTGGCGCGGCATGCCCGAGCCGCCCCGCAAGCCGCTGCGCGAGCTCTCCTGATCGGAGGTGCCGCCCACCCCCCGGCCCCTCACACGCACCTGCGCCAGCACACGCCAGCACACGCGTGCACACACGTGCACCTCCTAAGGGTCGGCCTGGGCCCCGGCACCCGCGGCCAGGGGCTCCTCTGGGGGTCCTGACACACACTTCCCCTGCCCCGTGGTTTCTCCCGCAGAAAACCCAGCCGCGTCCCACTCTCTCCGACCCGCCCGTCAGACCGGCGCACGCGCGTGCACTCACGTGTCTCTGACGCCCCGGCCCACCGTCAGGCGCCGGGTCGGGGTCGGCCAGGACCCCGCGGTGGGGCCTGCCATGAGCCCCCCCTCCCCGGGCCCGCGGCCCTCACCTTGGTCAAGTGCAGTTTCCCGCCGGAGCCCCTGGTGCAGATGATGAGATGCTTGGAGAACAGGAAACACTGGCGCTCCCCCTCTTTCTTCAGGGACAGAGAGCCCAGGCGGCCCCTGGTGATCTTGCCCTTCTCGGACATGGGCACCTGGATGAGGGAGCCTGTGGGCGGAGGGCAGACCTGAGCCCGCCTCCCAGGGCCACGCCCGCCGCCGGCCAGCTCCGAGGTGGGCTGCAATGCAGGGATTCGGGGGGCCTGGGTCCCCGTAGGAGGTGAGCCCCAGATGCTCCCTCGGTCCCACCAGCCAGTTCCTGCGGGACCCCTCAAGACCCCGGCAGGACCCTGGACCCCCTCAGTCCTCTGCCAGGGCCCTGGAACCCCTCGGCCCTCCCCAGTCCCTGTGGGACCCCTCAGGCCCCCTGCACTGTCTGCTCCTGGAGGGGAACCAGCCTACTCCTTGGGTGTCCCTGGTGCCCGGCGCTGGCGTGGCACGAGCACTGGACGTGTGACAAGCGAGTGAGAAACGGCTTCTGGGCCCCCCTGCCCGGTTCCGGGTCCAGCAGGGCCCCAGGGGAGGGGAGGAAGCACTTCGCTTGGGGAACGGAGCAGATCCCTGGTCTGCGGGGACGCTGCCCATGCCGGCGGGGACGGGGGTGTTCTTTGGCCATTCCGGCGTGGGCCCAGTGCCGCTCGGGTCAGGCCGGGTGGGCTGGGGAAGGGCTGGGGGGCCCTGCTGGGGCTTAGAGCGAAACTCCGAGTCGAGGACCCCTGCGGGGCCAGCTGCCAGGCTGCAGGAGGTGTGGGCAGCCCTTCCTCGGGCCCGACGCAGGCACCTCTGGGGCGGGCCATCAGCAGCCGCTCCCCACGGGCCGTGGGCTCTCGGAGGGACGACCCTCAGAGACACCGAAGCCCCAACGTTCCCGTGCCGCAGCCAGGCCTCCCCGGCCCCCGGTGGGGCTGCGCTTCTCAGATGAGGGAAGTGGAGGCACCGTGAGCGTGACCGTCCCCGAGAGGCCGAGGACAGAGGGACTGAGCCACGCCGCCTTCCTCAGGGCTGGAAATGCAGGAGACTCAGGGGCCGGTCCGCACCTGCCCTGTCCTCTGCTCCCTCCTTCCCCCAGACCGTGGTGTCCCCCGTTCACCAGGACACACAGGGGGCCGGGCCACCCGGGAAGGAGCGTGCTCCCCGCCGGTGAAGAGGAGGCTGGAGGCCAAGGGTGCCCCCGTCTCTAGGCGTGGGTATGACATCCACGGGCCTCGAACCGCCCGAGACACTCAGCAGACACCCCACCTGGGGGTGTCCCCGGGGCCGCGGGGGGGGGGGGGGCGTGGGGACGCACCTTGTCTCACGAAAGTCTGGCTGGTGTCCAGCAGGATCTCGCAGCCTTCGATGATCATGCGCTCGATGGCGAGGTTTTTCCGGATGTTTTCCGTCTCGCTCACTTCGTCGTGCATTATCCTGCGGGGCCGGGAAAGGAGTCAGGGGCGGAGGAGGGCACAGCCAGGCCTCTGCCAGGCCCGGCAGGGAAGCCCAGCCCAGATTCTCCAAGCCTGCAGGTCAGAGGTTCCGCGTTTCCTGAGCGCCCACTGTGTGCTCGACACTTGACAGGCACAATCTCATTGTATACTTCTGGAAACCCAAGGAGGCAAAAGTTCTTATATCAGAAAAAAGGAAACGGAGGTTAACAATTAGGAAGCAGGTCTGTCTGGTCTAAAAGGCTGAGCCGCGCAGAACAGAACGGCGGACATGGAGGAAGATGGGAGCCCGCCAACATCCTTTGTTCATTGCTGCAAATAAGAGCACTGCTGGCCGGATTTCCGTCCGCAGAACAGACCACGTTCGTCCTGCCTCAGGACCTTTGCACTCGCTGTTCTTGCCCTTGAATGCTCCTTGTATGGTTGTTTCCCTAATGTTGTCTGGGTTCTGGACTTCGTTTTGGGGCCCTGACAACCCAGCTGGCTCAGGGGGAGCCTGACTCCAGTCTAGGTCCACAGGCTCCAGCCCATCTGGGAGGGAAGCAGGACACAGCCGGCCACTATTCTGAGACTCCAGACAGCTCTCCCTGTTGTCCTGTTTTGACTGCCGCAGCACCCGTCCTCTCCAGGAGGTGGCGCCACTTACCTGCTTTTAAATAAGAGTGTTGCTGAAAAGGCGGCTGTTAGTTTTCTGGGGTCAGGAAGGTGATGGGTAATTTTGGGGAAGGGTCTGGAAAAAGTGCCCACGTGCTCCAGAAGAGGCACAAAGCCCCGTTTGGCGTGCTGCTTCCACAACTAGGGGCCTCCCGTGGGGCTGGGCGTGTGGCCGATGGAAGCAGCACAGTGCTGAGCGGTGACTCAACGCCTCTGCCCTGCGCTCCCCCGCAGGCAGGACCCTGGGGTGAGGACAGGAGACGTACTCCCGGCGCTGACCTTGCGCCTGGCACGCGCTTCAGCAAAGGGCAGAGGTCACTGGCCACAAGGTCGCTGAACTTGTAGTTCTATCCGTTTCTTCTGGTTATCGGACAGGACAGGTGCAGGGGCCTCGGTGCCCCGGAGGTGCTGTCCTTAGAGCCCAGGCCTGGCCCTGCTCCGGAGGGACCTCAGGCGGGGAGGCACCTGTCGGGGCTGTGCTGGCACCCCGGGTAGATGGGAACCTTTTCTTTTGCTGAGGGTGGGGATTCTCCCGGGAAAGGGCCGTATTTAGTGAAAAATAAGGGATGATTCTCAAGTAGCAAAACTGGTTTTGTCGTCAGACAAATGTGAACTGCGGCTGATCAGCCCAGCCCAACCCGGTCGGGGGTCCGGCGTGCAGCTGGGGGCTCGGGGGAGGGTGGGGGGCGGGGGAGGATGGGGGTCCGCGTCAGGGCACAGGCCACGCACGGCTGGAGGCGGTGCCTGGTTCTCCGTGAACCTGGCGGGTGAGGGCAGGGCCTGTCCAGGGGAAGTGGGTGTCTGTGAGCACAGCTGGGGGGGGGCTAGAAAATCTCAGGGCCCCAGGGCGGGTGGGGGGACAGGGCTGTTGTCATGGAGACAGGAAAGCCCCCTGCTGTGCAGTTGGGCCCCTGGCTGGGACCTACGAAGGGCCAGCTGCGGGCTCAGGACCCTGGGGGAAGGGAGTCAGCATCTCAGGCGCAATGGCTTGGCCTGCGTGTGCCCCCTGGGGCCCCGCCTGCACGGGACAGGGTGCCCGGCAGTGACACGGACCCTCGCTGCCTCACAGGGGCCCCAAGGCTTCTCCTGGGGGAAGGTGCGCAGGGACGGTTCCCTGGGACTTGAAAGGACGGGGTGCCCACTCCCCTGTGGTTCCGTTGGTCTGAAATCAAGCCCCAAGGACACCCTCAGCCCGCCCTGGTCCAACCGGTCCTCCCTCTGCCCAGGTGGGAGCTGTGGCCCGGGGCCAGCGGCCCCTCTTCAGCCTGGGGAAGCCTCTTAGGGCACGAGTGGTTGGTGGGGCCCGGGCAGGGTAGGGCAGGGGCTCCACACCCTGCGGGCTGAGCCTCCTTTGCAGGGCTCAGGGTCCCACCAGTCTGGGCGCCACACGGTGCAGCCCCCGGGGTGCAGACTTTGTCCCCCGATAGTCCTACCAGCCTCCTGACGGGCACGGCTCTGAGCTGACGACCCCTGACCCCCAGACACAAATGCTTTGCCCCCTCCCGCCATCTGTGCTGTCCGTCCATCTCAGGTCCAGCCCAGCCCCAGGGAACTTCCACAGAACAGGAAGGACTCCCCTCCAAACCACCCTCCACAGGCTTCCCCGTCCCCGCCAACGGCACCCAGCCTCCGGTCCCTGCCGCTGCGCCCAACCCGCCAGAGACGCCTGTTGGTTCCGCCTTCAAAATGCACCTGGGGTCTGAGCCTCACGGCCACCCACCGGCCACCACCATCTCCTGTCTGGGTGCGGTGGGGGAGGGGGGGCGGCATATGGGAGCCAAGGCGTTTGGCCTGAGACCCACTCTCTGCCCCAAGGTCCCGCTCCTCCAGCCTGGTCCCTTGGCTTCCGCCCGCGCAGAAGGCGGGCTCCCCAGCCTCGGAGACGGGGGCTTGGGGGGAGGGCCAGGTGTGGGGCCGTGACCGGAACTCGGCTCCCCACTGACACCCCAGGCCTCTGACCAGAGTCGTGGGCACGTGAAGCCTCAGGCCTGACGCATTCACGCTGGAGAACAGAGCAAACGGCCGCTGTGCGTGTCCCTTCTGGGACCAGCCATGCTGGGGACACACCGGCCACGCCATCCTGCCCCGTGTCCACTCGGGCGTGAGTGGGGAGCTGTCATCTGCTGGAGGGGCTCTGCCTGCTTCCGGTGCAGGGCTGAGCCCCTTCCTCCCCGCCCTCACCTGAGCCCAGCCCAGCAGCCTGGGGCTGGAAGCTCTCGGTGGGGGCGCCCTCCGCTCCCCTCCCGCCTCTGTGTGGGGTGCCCAGAGCCTGGCCTCCCCTGTGGGGGCGCCCTCCCCCCACCTCCCCCCCCGGCCTCCCCCCTGCCTCCTGTGTGGGGTGCCCAGAGCCCGGCCTCCCCTGTCGTGGCGTCTTCCCCCACCTCCGTGTGGGGTGCCCTGAGCCCGGCCCACCTGGACAGCTCCTCCAGCTTGGATTTGGCATAGTCCAGGCTGTTCCGCTCCACGTGCTCGTGAGGGGTGTGGGCTAGGAGCTCGTGCAGCGTCAGGATGTACCTGGGAATCTGCGGTGGGGAGGGGCAGGGAGGGGGACAGACAGAAGGACAGGGACAGGGAGGGACAAAGAGACGGCACAGCGGCACAGAAGGATAGAGATAGGAGAGAACGGCCCTCAGCGGGGAGGACTCCTGGGAGCAGGGCTGGGAGGGAGCTGGCCGCCCTCTGTCCCTTGCAGGCTCTCCTCTGGGACCGGCTCCCGGAGCAGCTCCAGGCAGGGTGGGCAGTGGGCTCCGGCCGGAGGCAGGGCCTGCACCCACCCAGACGGCCTGCTCTGCGACACTGGCCGGGGTGAGGGGCCTGCCGCCATCCCACACCCCAGGCAGCCCCCACGGGCGGCAGGGCCAGGCCTCCTCTTCACTGTGGCCGGGCTCGGCCCCCTCCCCTGGGGTGCCCCGGGTGCCACCTGGAACACGGGGGAGGTGGGGAAGGTTTCCAGCACCACCTGGAAGGTGGGGCAGGGGAGGGGAGGGGGGTCCCAGCACCTGGAACACGGGGGAGGGGAGGGGAGGGGGCCCCGGCACCTGGAAAACGGGGGGGTGGGACCCCGGCACCCGGAACACGGCAGGGGGACCCCGGCACCAGAACGCGGGGGGCGGCACCTGGAACATGGGGTAGGTGAGGAAGGTCTCCAGCGTCCGCTCCTCGCAGTCGGGCTTGGCCTCGTAGTGCTTCAGCAGCTTGTCGAAGTCGCGGTTCTGCTTGCAGTGCGCCAGGATCTGCAGGCTGTACTGGTGGTTGCGCACGAACTCCTGGTAGATGTTCAGCATGGGCAGCAGGATGTCGAACAGGTCGGCTGCGGGGACGCTGGGCTCAGAGGGGGGCGGGGGGCCGGGGCCCGGACCCCAGGCTGGAGGGGGGGGCTGCCCTATCTGGGGCCACCTCCCAAAGGCAGACCTGTGGGCACCGCCCGTCCGGCCCGCGTGCAGCAGACGACCGGCGGAGGGGCCGCAGCGGGGCCCCCCGCCCTCGGGATGCCCCGCCCCCTCGGGATGCCCCCTCCCCTGACGGCTCCCCGCTGGGTCCTTCGCGCCAGGACCACTACCGCGGAGGGACTTAGCCTCACGCAAGTCACGCCGGACCCGCCGGTGGGCCCGGATGGGGGTGCGAAGTGGGGGCTTCCCGGGTTCAAACTGACAGCTCTGAATCGCCCCAGCTCCGGGGCTTCCGTGGGGTCGGCCTGCTGCCTGCTGCCGAAGCCTCCGCTGTAACTGCCTCCCCCAGCCCCGCCCCGTCGCCCTGGCTCCCTTACTGCGTCGCAGGAAGGCTCCCAGGAGGCCTCCCTCCCAGCCTGTCCCACCTGTGGCACAAGTGACACCTGAGGTCACAAGGGGAGTCTGCGGTGGACGTGGAAGTAGGTCTCCTGACTGTATGTTCCACAGCTTCCTGCCACACCACACACGCTCCGGAGCCTGTCCCTTTCCTGTCCGTCTCTCTGTTCCCGTCTTTCCAGACCCATTCCAAACCCACTTCGGTGAGATGAGGTGGGTCCCCCGCTGGCCTCCTGCCCTCCTAGCCCCCCAAAGTCCAACCACTGTCCCCGCACCTCGACACTTACCCGGTGGGATGGGCCCACTGAAACTGCTCCTTAACCCCATTAAGAAAGAAAAACCTGCGACCCGGTCACAGACTCGACAGGGGCTGCTGGACGGGGCATCCCTCTGCCCAGCGGACAGCGTCCTCGACCAGGGAGGACGGGAGGGGCGGGCCCCGTCTGTCCAGGCCACTCTGATTTTGACCTTGGGGAGAGTGGGGGTCTCTGACTTGAGCACACAAGAGAAGGCGTGCGGCCGGGCAGAGGCGTCCACGGCCTGGGGGTGGGAAGCTTTGTGTCGGTAATTCCACTTCCAGCAACTGAGGACAAGGACTAATCATCACCCACAGGGACAATTACTTCTGAGCTGGTGGCCGGCACTGGAGCATTACACACCCAGCAAAAAGAATGCTTCCAGAATAAGAAAACACTGGTGCTAGAAAGTTAGGCAAAAAAATAAATAAATAAAAATAAAACAACGGCAACCCACAGCAAGATTCAGAATCTAAATTCAGTGTGTTTGCAATTATGTAAAATGGGAAAAAAAACCCAAGATCTCGGCATAGAAAAAAATTGGAAGAAAACACACCGAAATGTTTATAGCACTCCTCTTTGGAAAGAGAACGATGATTGATATTTTTAAACCTTCTCTACTTTTCTAGATTCTCAAATTTTCTCAAATGGGTACATAGATATTATTTTTAAAAGGGAAAAGTACATAAGTAACTAAAAATACATCTCTTCCTCCTAGAAGTACAGTTTTGCCAACACGTGTGTCCTCGTCTCTCTTTGGGGGATTCGGTGGGTTCGAGGGGGGGCACTCGAGGGCGGGAGCACCGCAGTCTGGGCGGCGGCCCCGGCGGGGGCCCCGGGGGAGGCGGAGGGCGGGGGGCCCCGGGGGGCCGGCTGCTCACCCAGCACCAGCGTGGGCCAGCTGGAGATGCGGGCCTTCAGGCCCTGGTAGAAGATCTGGTGCAGGAACATGATGGTCTCGCTGCAAGGGGAGAGAGCGCAGGGTGAGCCCCGCCCCTCCGGGACGCCCCCGCCCCGAGCCACCCCGAGGACCCCGAGGGGCTCCGGAAGCAACCCCCTTTCTCCCCCGAGACCTCAGTGCACACCCCGTCAGCACTGACTGTATTACTTGTGGCCGCCGGCCTCCCTGTGCCCCCAAGTCCTCACCTGCTCGGAGTGCCCCGGGGGACCCCGGAGGAGCCCAGGGCGGTGCACAATATGGAGTAAAGGCCACTGAGGACGCGCAAAGGGCTGTGGCCTCAGACCCACAGGAAGCAGGGCAGCACTCTGCCTACGCCCCTTCCCCGGCTGTGTGAGGCCTAACCTCTCTGATCCTCAGGTCCTTCACACAAAACATGGAGGCGAGATGGGGTAACCCCTGCAAGCAACGGACGAGTCCAGTGCAGGAGACGCTCGGTCCACGCTCGCCCTCTAGGGGGCGCTGAGTCCCTGCTCCTTCCCTAGGGGGCGCTGGGTCCACGCTCGCCCTCTAGGGGGCGCTCAGTCCACGCTCGCCCTCCAGGGGGCGCTGGGTCCACGCTCGCCCTCTAGCAGGTGCTGGGTCCATGCTCGCTCTCCACCACCTTTTGGGGAAAAGTTAGGGGAGCAAAAGACCCAGTGTCCCCGAGGACCAGTTCTGTCACCCCCTGACGTGCCCGGGGGATGTGTCCCGCACTGGCAGCTTGGCGCTCCCCAGGCAGCCGCCCGGCCTTGGCTTCCCTCTGGCACCCCCTCTCCGCCCACGGCTCTGCAGGCAGCTGGCCCCAGAACACAGCCCAGTCTGTCCTCACAGCTTGTCTCCCTGGGCACAGACTCCTGCTTCCTCCTGCAGCCCCTCCCCCCGGCCTTCCTCCCCTCCCCCCAGGAAATGTGGGGGGTCTCCCCGGGGTGTCTGGGGCTTGTCCTGAACCAGACAGGGAGTCTGATAGGATGCTAAGGTCACGAACCCTATTCTTGGACGCAAAACTGAGGCCCGGAGAGGAAGAGTTACAGCAGCCTGAGCCTCTGAGGCTGGCTTCCCCTCTCCAGAATGTTCTCTGTGCCTGTGCTCTCTGTTTGCCACCACCCCCTTGTTCTGCTCTTCCAGGCGCCTGGTGTTTCCCCCCCGGGGGGGGGTTGGTAAAGCTGCTGTCCCCTCTCCCAGTACCGCATGCCCTGGGGTCTCACTCCAGGGTGGAGGGTGCCGAGGGGCGCAGGGCTGTGGGAACAGAGCATGGGGTCCCCCTCTTGTACAGAGGGGCTCCGATAGGCGGGGGGCCTCTGTGACTCCAGGGGGGAGAAAGAAGACTGGGAGGGAAGAGCAGAGACAGGGGGGGCAGGCGGGGACAGAGACAGACAGACACCCCCTCGAGGCCGAACGGCAAAGCCCATAACCCCATTATACCCACCAGACATACCGAGTGGAAGGGAAACACGGTGCCGGGAGCGCTAACAGAAACCCGAGTAGAGGAGACCCGAGCTCTCCTGCCGAGTGCGGGCCTGTCCTTATGGAGGTTCCACTGTCATCTCCCTGAAGTCCCACAAGAATGGTCCCCCAGGTGTGGGTACACACCGATGCCCAACCGGGGACACCCCTACACATGGGGACACATGGATCCCCCGACCAGGGACACCCCTATGTGTGTGGGGACACACAGATCCCCCAATCAGGGACGCCCCCATGTGTGGGGACACGTGGATCCCCAGACCAGGGACGCCCCCACATGTGGGGACACGCAGATCTCCAACCAGGGGCCACACCTGATGGCTGAAGTCATTTTCATTTTTAGGAAGTGAGTCCTTCCGGGGTGACTTTCGACAGGGCTGGTCTCTGTCTTCTGTGGCCCCTGAACTAGTGGTCGAGTGGACAGACACCAATTCCCAGAACCTCGAGGCCATGCTCGAGGACCCTTCGGGCCGTCCGAAACCCAGAGACTGACCCGAGGGTGTGTGAGGAAGCACGAAGGGATGAATGGCTGATCTGAGCCGGAAGAATGAGGGCCAGGGGACTTTCGGGCCACCCTGAGCGGGCCGGGAGGCCCGGGGCTGCCCGGGGCCCGGCCACTGAGCGCTCGGGGAGCCGTTCGCAGGCGCTGCCAGCCGACCGGTCGCTTGGGATGTTTTCTCTTGAAAACACTGTTATCTTTGTTTAGCCTTCTTGCATCCCAGGATCGCACAGGCTCCCGGCAGCAAGCCGGGACCGTCGCAAGCCAGGGCTCTAAGGTACGGCTGATACGGCGTCTGTGTTTAAAGTGCAAACTGTGAGCGCTTCACCGGTAACCTTGCTTCTAGAAACTACCATCATTTCCCGTCTTACAAGAAAAGGAAACGATCTCATCTCGCTTTGACTGGCTTCCGAAACCACGTCCGCGAACATTCTTCCCGCGTGTTGGCCACCTGAATTCCTTCCTTCCGGCGTCGCCTGGCCACGTCCAATAACAATGTTCTCTTATCAATTTCAAATAACCCTGCCTATTAAGCACACGTCTGCCCGCCGATTGTGTTTGTTGTTTTTAGTTTCGGAAGTTTTCCCGTTTTGCCCTGGGAGGTGCACTACTTCTCTCTGTCTGCGGCGTTGGGCCCCCGCCTCGCCCCGCTCCTCCATCCCGCGCGCACTCACCTACTTTATTCTGTTGTTTCATTTTTTCGTAAAAGGACCCGACGGCAGTTGCTTCGGTGTGAGGCGTCAGGGGTGCAAATGCTATCTTCCCCCGGCTGGGCTAGCCAGTTGCCACCCCGGGTCCGTTTACCGAACTCGCCGGCCATTTCCACGGCCTTTCCACGCTGCCTTCCCTTGCCGCCGCACCCCTACACGGTCCTGGGTCTGTTTCTAGACGTTACCTTGCTTTTTATCGGTTTATGCCGGCACTGTCCTCAGGCTGTTTTCATTACTTTTAATATACTTATGGACTTTTATGACAGACTTTCATTAAAGTCGGAATCGTTTCTTTCTTCGTTCTCTCTTGAAAACACTGTTATCTGTGCAGGTGCGTGTACCCCTTTGGCTGAGCTCGCGGGCCACCTTGCTGTGCTGCCCTCCCACTGGGACTGCGTTGCGTTCGCGGAGTGTTCTGGGGGAACGTGGCAACTTCATGATGCAAAATCTTTCCACCCAGGGGCTGGCCCGCTCTCTGTGGTTGGGCAGCCTGCAGTGTAGAAAGATTCTTACATTTTTCGGTGGTTTGGAAAGAAGGAACAGGATACCTCGCAGTGTGTGAGCGTACATGACACGCAGTTAAGTGTCCACATCCCTTCATTCATGGGTTGCCCGTGACTGCTTAGTTTCAGCACAGACCGCACAGCCCGCACGGTCTAAACCAGCTGCCGTCTGGCCTCTACAGAAGAGGGGTGCCGACCCCTGGTCCGTGGGAATAGCTCCCCTGAGCTGTGCAGTGCGCAGCTGGTACAGCTGTACACTACGGCCCTGACCTCGCCCGCAGCAAGCAGAGCTCAGACACAGAGTAAGTCATTGTTTCAGTGTGATGGGTGCCACGGAGGGCAGCACAGGACCCTGGGGACACACGGCGGGGACACAAGCTGACCGGTGGCAAGGGATATGGGGACGAGAGCCAAGGAAAGACGTGAAGACACATTAGGAGACACCCGTCCAGGACCGAAGGGTGGGAAGGGCGTTGGAGGAAGAGGCAGTGACGTGTCTGGGGAGCACACCCAGGAAGTGCTCCCGGCGCCAGCGCCCCGCCGCAGCCCGGAGAGGGCAGACTCGCCCCAGGCCAGCGCGAGGTGGGTGGGCGGGGCCTGCCCCCCCCCGGCCCCGCCCTGCCCTCTGTGTGTTCACGGTTCGCAGCCACCGATCAGCTCCCCGGTACGGTTCTGCCTACTGAAAACAGGAAGGCGGTACAGAGGATACGCCAACCCACTCAACGTGGACCCGGCCCTGCGTTCTCGGGGCAACGACGTGTCATCCTTTTAATGTAATTCTGGATTCAATCTGGAACGTTCCGTGTCTACAGATCTGGCAGGAGAGATGCGCGGTCTTGTTTCGGGTGCTAGAGCGACACTGGCCTCACAGGAGGAGGGGGTGTGCCCCTCCCCGTCCGCTGTGGGTTCCTTTCTCCGCAGGGGCGTCCCGGGGGGCCTTACTGTGACCTCAACGCCTAGCTCCCACGGAACCTGACACACGGGGCTCCGTGCGGGGCGCCCCTCCGACACCTGTGCGCTCCCGCGCGGCCCGCCGGAGAGGTCCACGTTCCCGGGGCCTGGAGAAGTGATCATTCTGCCGCTGTCTGGAGCCGGATCAGTGAGACCTCGAAGGCGAGTGCCCGTCAGCCTGCGGCCCGCTGCCGCCTGGGGGGGGGGACGGGGCCTGCGGGGGGGCCCCTGGCACCGGGAGAGGAGGGGACCCCCTCCTTCCCGTCTGTTCTCAGGTAAAGGCCCCCGACGTGGTCCGTGGAGTCATTAAATGATAAAATATAAAACCACGGGATATTGTTTTCAACCGACTTTTGAACCACGGCCGCGAGCTGGTGTGAATACCCTCGACCAAAGATTCCAGGCTGAAAGAGCGCCACTGAGGATGGGCGAGGTGCGACGAAATTGCGGGAAGATGGAGCGAGTGCCCGGGCACGCCATTACCTCTCAGTGACTGCGGTGAACGGTCGCCAAAGCCCTGCGCGTGTGGCGGAAACCGCGAGAGAGGCACGGACGGCTGGGAAGCGTGAGGACGCCTCCCGGCCCAGCTGAGCCGCGGGCTGCGGGCCCACTGTGTGCGATTTCTCTGATAAACTCGGTCCGGCTTCCCAGTGATCTCCCTAACACGGTCTTCTTCTCTTGAGCTTGTTCGTTGTGACAATACCATACGCGACACGTGTGCCGTACGAAACACGTGTAGATGGCTACGTTATTGGCAAGGCTTCGGGTCAACGGAGTAGTTACGATTCGGAGTCGAAGGTCATACGTGGATTTCCAAGTGTGCGCCCCTGACCCCCGGGTCACCCGGGGCCTCATGGGGCCCGCAGGAAAGCGAGCCACCCGCAGTTATGTGAAGCCTCCCGCCGCAGTGGCCCATGACCCACCGCACCTGTCAACCTCCCTGGGCTCCACCCCAGACCTCGGGGTGGAGACACCCAGCTCCTTCCGGAGCTCACGGGCGCAGTCCATGGACCCCGCTATGCTGCCGGTCACCCCGGTCACCGCGCCTGAAAGACCCAGCTGTAGTTTCCGGAGTAACTGTTACTCGATTTTGCAAAAAGATAATAATCGGTTTTGTCTTAAGAAATGAGTAGAAGCATTTTTGCAACGCTTAAAATTCGTGTTCAACCGTACAGGGTTCAAAAGCAACCTCGCGAGGCCCAGTGGCTTGGTTTCTGGAAGGTCTTAGGAGGCTGAAGTCCCGTTTCCGGGAGAGGGGACCGCCGGCCCAGAGCCCAGCCTCTGGGTCCTTACGGCCGCATCTGGAGGCTGATTTAAGACTCAAACTCAGACCCTCAGGCCGGGGCTCCCGGCGGTCCGGGTGCGCGAGGGTCGGTTGAGGGGCCTGCCCGGCGCCCGGGAGAGGCATCCAGCGCCCCCGCCCGCTCGAGGCCACAGCACCCCACCCCCCAGATGCTGTCCGTCAGAAGCGCCTCCGGACCCCACACCCCAGCGGGGCGCCTCCACCTCCCCGCGCTCCGCGCCCACGCTTTCAGGGCGACTTCTGTCCCCCAGCGGCCGGGGGCTGAGGGCGCGGCGGCCTCGGGGAGGGGGGGCCTCACCTGTTCAGGAAGATGCTGCTGACGTCGTCGTGCGTGATGGGGGGCTTCTTGGAGCTGGCGGCCATGCGCAGCGGCCGCAGGAAGTTGTTGACCAGGATGTGCAGCTGCTGCACGTACTCAGCCTCGGCCTCCAGCATGCTGAACACCACCTGGTTCCGCTTGCGCATGCTGTCGGCGTGCGGCGAGCGGACGTAGTCCTGGATGATGCTCTTCCACTTCCGCCTGCACAGCCAGCCGCGCAGGAAGCTCTGCACCTGGGGGGCGGCGGGGGGCTCCGTCGGGGGGGCTCGGCTGCGAGGGCCCCAGGGCAGGGGGCTCCATTGGGGGGCTCCGTCGGGAGAGGGGCTTGGCTTCGAGGGCCCAAGAGCAAGGGGACTCTGTTGGGGGGCTCCATGGGGGGGCTCCACCACCAGCGCCCAGAGCACGGGGCCTCTGTCAGGGGGGCACTCAGCCGGCGAGGGCCCCAAGGCAGGGAGCAGCGGCGGTTCCATGGGGGGAAGTTTGTCGGAGGGGTGCTAGGCAGCGAGGGCCCAGGGCAGGGGGGCTCTGTTGGTGGGGGGGGTCAGCAGAGGGCTCAGGGCAGGGGCCTCCGTCAGGGGGGCAGGGGCAGGAGCCTCGTCTGGCTGTCCCCTCTGGGGCCCGGCATACAGGAAGGAAAGCTGGGACCAGGGCCCACCCTGCTTCTCCTGCCCACAAGGTCCTGGGCGAGTGGCCGGGTCCCTCTGAGCCACTTTCCCATCCGTCCGTCCGGGCTGAGGAGGGGATGCCTGGACTCCCAGTGTGGCCCCCAGAGCTTTGCTGGAATGCGGGTGCCGGCCTTGTCCCAGACCTCTGCCTGTTACCCAGACCCCCAGCTTGACTTGGAGGCAGGGAAGCCACAGCAGGGGCTGAGGGCAGATGCCCGCCAGGCTGCACTGGGCCTGCCTCACCTCTCTGCCCCTCACGAGTGGCCTGAAAGCCCAGAAGCTTCGGATGGCTTCCTAACGCTCGTCGGGATAGAGGGCGATTATCAAATTGAACAGAACACGGCAAATCGGCTCCTCTCGAGCTTGGGGCCTCAGCAGGGCCTGCCTGGAGCCCTGGCGGGGGAGACGGGCACAGATACTTGGCAGGGGGGCGAGGAGCCGGCTGCTGGGCGCAGCTGCATTTTGGCAAGAGCTTGGGAGGGGACCTCGGTTCACGGCCACAGAGACTACTGTTTTCACACCTGAGGCTCCTACCGTGGGGACAGGGCCCTGGGGACCCGGGGGGTCACCCGCTCAGGACCAGGCACAGGTGCTCATCAGAACCTCAGCGGAAAGGGGCACGAACAGCCAGGGTGCAGATGTGTGGCTGGGGGTGTCTGCCCTGGAGAGGCGGCCAGCCACGAGCCTAGACCGCTCTCTTCCAAGTCGGCGTGGGGCGGGGGGCTGTCTCCACGAGGGAGGGGCTCGCCCGAGGCTCAGGAGGTGAGATGGACACAGGACGAGAATTTTAGCGGGTGCGTAAGCTGTTCCAACAGGAGCCTCTCAAACGGGCAGAGAAGCCCAGGGGCCCCAGAAGAGGCAGAGCTTGCCGGGGTGGGGCTCGGCTCAGACCTGGGGGCCGGAAGCTCTGCACCTGGGGGGTGGGACGCAGGAGGCCGGCTGGCGGGGACTAACGGGGCTCGTGTGGGAGGCGGGCCCCTGGGCCGCGGGGCCTCGCGTTTTCCAGGAGGGGGCGTGTCCCGGGGACAGGATGTGGGCTCTGGAGCGTGGAGCCTGGGGTTTCGGTGTCACCCGCAGCAGCTGTGGGACTTGGGCAAGTGGCTTTGCCTCTCTGCACCTCAGCTGCCCCTTATATGACATGCGGATGACAGTCAAACCCTGGGGGGCTTCCAGTTGGGAATGAGTTAATCTGCGTAAAGTGTCTGGCTCGTAGAAAATGCTTAATGACCCCCACACTGTGTGGACTAAAAACTCCAACATGCAGGGAGCCTGAACTTGGTCTGCAGGACGCCCGTCTGCGGGTCCTGGTCTGGGGGCACTGGGGTCCTTCTGCCGGTTATTCTCACGCTTTTCCTAGTGTGACTCAGGACGCCTGCTTCAAGTATGGCAGCCCTCACACGCATACCACGCTCTTCCCTCCGCGCCAGCCCCCACGGCTGCCCCAGGCTGCCGGTCGGTACCCGGCCCCCGGACCAGCACCCACGGCTGCCCCAGGCTGCTGGTGGGTACCCCGGCCTCCGCACCAGCCCCCACGGCTGCCCCAGGCTGCCGGTCGGTACCCAGCTGGGTGGGTCCCCAGGCCATCTGGGCTCCCACGGATCACAGGAGCAGGGTCAGCTCCGGGGCCCCGTGGACTTCCACACCGGGGTGTGCTGGGACCAAAGGCATGAGGGGAAGGGTCTGCGTGGGGAGGAGGCCTCCGCCTTAGGCGACCGTCCGCGTTGTGGGAGAAGCTCCCGGCCCCCCACCCGCTCCCTCTGCTCTGGAACCTGCTGTCCCCACCTGTGAGTAGAGTGTGTCCAGCGCAAGGCTCGGGCCGAGGTGGGGGGTGGCCGGCCCTGGGGGTGGAGGGACGCTCGGTGGCAGTGCCCACCCCGGGCAGGACTGTACGCACCTTCTTAATCTTCTTGATGTCGCTGTCCTCGTCACTGGGGGTGACGGTCTGGGTGGACTGGATGCGCTCGTTGTCCCTGAGCAGAGTCGCGATCTGTGCGAGACGAGGGCGCGGCGGTGAGCAGGGGGCCGCCGCTCCCCTCCCCCACCAGGTGCCCGCCCCTGCTCCTGGGCAGCCGCGCACCCGCACCCCCGGGCCCAGCTCCGGGGGAGAGGCCCCCTGCTCTCTGGGTGGCGGGGCGGGCACCGCGGTGCAACGTGGTGGCTTTGGGCTCAGTCTCCTCCCCACACCCCCAACCACCAGCCCCTTTAGTTTTGAATTTTATTGTGGCAAAACAGCATCAAGCTTAACCATTAAACCAGTTTCAGGCGCACGGCTCAGCGGCATGAATCATGCACACACTGTTGTGCCGCCGTCCCCACCGTCCATCTCCAGAACTTTCCACCGTCCCACACTGAAACTCTGACCCCGTTAAACCATGTTTCCCCCCCACCCCCGGCCCCCGGCCCCACCGTCTACGTCCTGTCTCCACGAACTTGACTCCTCTAGGGGCCTCACTGAGTGGAGCCCTACAGAACTGGTCCTTTCGTGTCTGGCTGAGTCTGCGTGCCGCGACGTTGGCGGGGTTCGTCCGAGCTGCGGCAGGTGACAGAACCTCCTTCCTCTTTAGGGCTGGGGAGTGTTCCAGGGTGTCTGCACACCACACTGTGCAAGGCACTCGTCCGGAAACGGACACTTGGGTAGCCCCCGTAGTTTTCCAGACAAGACCCTGGTGCCGTCCGAGAAAAGCCCGCGGCTGAGGCAAAGCCGAGCTGGCTGGCCGTCCCCGCCCCCCGGGCAGCCCTGAAGCACTTCTCCGACCAGGAGCCTCCGTGGAGACCGCCGGCCTGGAAACACCGGACAGCGCTCGGCAGGACCGTCTGAGCCGCCCTGAGAAGACTCCACCTGCCCGATTTGGGGATCGGACGGCAGCGGAGCTGCAAGAACAGAACCAAGGGGCGGGGCCCAGCGCGGGGGTGCCCTGAGCCGCACTTGGCGGGGGCCTCTGGGACCCCTCTCCCCGGCCTCCTTCCTGCCCCTCGGGGCGTCTTTCGAGGGGGCTCCCGCGGCATGGGGGCTGTCCAGCATGGGGCCGGCCGCTCCGCACACGCTCGCTGGCTCCGTGCACGCGAGAGAGTCGGACCAGCAGCCACCCAAACGGCAGACACGGGGACGCGGGGCGGCGGCACGGGGGACCTGCAAGCGCCGCGGGCCAGAGCGCCCTCCACAGGGCGTGTGGCTCTGTCCCCGCCAGGCCGCGTGCCGCGCCACGGGATGAATGGGCTCTCACGACTGAGCACTTTGAAAGCAAAGTGGAACAGTTACCCGCGCTCCACTCCCCGGCTGCTAAAATTACCCCAGCCTCGGCGTTCGGAGTGGCTGGAAATACCCGAGGAGCGAGCGTGCCGGCCGTCGCGGGCTCTCCTTCTGCCTCTCGCCCGGCACCCCCGCCCGCCCGCTTGTTTTCAATTCTCTGAAAACATCTGCGCGCTGCCACGAAGGCTGACTCCTCGCTCCAGACTCCAGAGGGCCGGGGGACACACCAAGCGCAGGCGCACGCGCCCACGTGCAGGCTCTTGGCTCAGAAGCGCAGGGGTGCCCGGTCAACACCCCACCTCTGGCCTGGCGGTATCGCTTCCCAGCCGCGGTGTGCACACGGTACCCTTTTCTCTTCACGATGGTGACGTGTGTGCGTGTGTGCGTGTGTGTAGCCTGTCCTGACACTGGCAGCACTCTTCCGCAAGAGAGGCCTTCCAGGACAGCGCCTCAGCAGGGACCAGGGCAGAAAACAGCCGCAATTAGGTCAGGCGCCGCGTTGCTGCACAGACAGCACCGGCCAGCCCTGGGGGCTTTCCTTAAAGGATCGGGCCAGGGGAGCGGCCGCCGGGGAGCTGCGAGCCAGGGACCCTGCAGGGGTCTTGCGGGGTGGGGGGGCTCCTCCCTGCCAGGAGCCAGCGGCGGGAGGCCGCAGCAGCCCCAGGCCCCCCAGGAGCCGGCGCAGGCAGCCTGTTTCTCAACAAGGCAGGTCCCCCTGGGGATGGCGAGGTTGACACCCCGGGCCTGCTCGGCTGACCCTGGTCAGCAATGGCCACCGAGAGCTGGCCCCCTGGCTCCTACCCCAACCCCCCAGCTTGCGTCCAGCTCGGGCCCGGCCGGGCTCAGCGCCGGCGTCTCGGCTAGCCCCTGCCACTTGCTACCCCGCAGTCTGGCCTTCTTGGGCGGTCAGGGGCAGAGCTGAGCCCGGGCGCCTGCCCCACCCCGTCCCCGAGATGGGGTCTTTGGTCCAGAATGCATTTAGTCACCGCAGCCACTGACGGTGGAATGTACCCAGGGTGCTGCTTTTGGTTAAACAGCCACGGTTTTGCTAAAGATTTCTGTATTTCTTGCTTTTCAAACAGCTGCCCCCAGCCCAGCTTTCTCTCTGGCCTCTTCCAAGCCACACAGGCATCTATCTCGGTCCTCCCGGGCCAAGCCCAGCAGCACGTCCTGGCGACGTCTCCGTGCTGGGCTCTGGCGAGATGCAGGGAGGTGCGTGAGTCATATCCTCCCTGGAGGGGCTCCCAGCCTGACAAGAGGGCCAGATGCCCCCAGAGGTCACTCACTGTCCGTCAGGACAAGGTGAGAACAGAGGCGTGCGGCTACTGCAGCAGGAGGGGCTCGCCGGGGAACAGCAGGGGGCCTTCTAGAAGAGGTTTTGAAGGACGAATAGGAGTCCGACAGGAGGGCTTTGGGATGTGGCACGTCCAACAGAGGGGACGGTGTGAACACCGGGCAGCGGGGGAGGTGGGGGGCGAGCCTGCAGGCAGGGAGGTGGGCCCTGTGTGTGGGGGGGCACGTGGCACTGTCCTGCTCCCCCCAGAGCGGTGTCCTCCCCGACCCGTCTCACGTGGTCGGGTTCCACATCCAAGTCTGCTTGCAAGACTGGTTCCAAACTGAACCCCGAACTAGCGAGCTCCGCAGTTTCTTCCTGAGTCAGACCCCCGTTCTCCAGGCCGATCACCGAGGGCTCCAGGCCAGTAAAACGTGACGACCGTCTCCAAACGCCTGGCCTGCCCCGCAGGGCCTGCATTAGCGCAGGTTACTTCCCACCGCAAATGGAAAACAGCCCCCGAATCAAGGACGTGGTACCGAGCTGAGCCTCCAGAGACGCCCTTTTGTCGTAGAAGGTCCTCGGGGTTCCATGGCCTGACGGGTGCTCAGGGGAGCCCGGAGCCCCAGCAGGGGCACACGGCACGGAGCTCTGTCTGCGCGTGCGATCCGCACGGAGAGACAGCTGCGGGGCTGGAGGGGGCAGCGGGCAGAGCCGCAGGGCCGGTTTCCCGGGGCGTGGCCTGCGCAGAGCCCCGGACCTGCCAGGGCCCGGGTTTGGTTCCAGGCTCTGCCGTCGCTGCCGGGAGGTTCCCGACGGCCCGGCGTTTTCGTTTTGCCCTGAGCCCTGCAAATTCCGCAGCTGGCCCCGAGAAAGAGTAAGACAGCGGTGTCCTGGGGAACGTTCACCGACCAGCCCTCCGAAAGAAAAGCTCTGAGCGGAAGCACGTGCCACGTTCCGTGCTGGAAATATGCCCACCGCGTCCCGTTTTAAGCAGCCGAAAGTCGAGACACCAGCCCGAGTAACTCTCAAAGGTGAGACGCCAGGTTCCTACAAGCTGGCGAGCGCCGGTGTGCCCATGCCACGGGGCGGGGGCCAGGGGGCTTGGTAGCTGCGGGGAGGGGAGAGGTGGGCCAGAGACCCCGTGGCGGGAAGGGCGGAGGTGGAGAGGACAGTGCGTCTTCTGTCGGCTCGGGAGCGGTCTTCCGTCGGGCCGTGGAAGCCCTCCTCTGCTGTGTCTCACCTTCCGGAAAGTCTGTTCCACTTCTGCGCGCCTGCCCGTGTCGGGGGCCTGGGGCCTGGAGGGGGAAGCGGTCGGGCAGTGGTTAGCGAGTTTTCGGACTCCAGGTCTCTTCCTTGGTGACGCAGGACTGGGCTTCTTAGTCCCCCTCGGGTGGCCCCTCGATGCGCCTCTGTCCCCGGAAATGGGAGGCGTGGCCGCCGCTTACAGCTCCCCTCCCTGCGTGTGAGCCCGGGCCCCGCGGGCTGCGGCCATGACTCTGGGCGAGCGTGCGGGAGCAGGGCCCACACCGGAGCCTGTGCGCGTCAGGGAGCGGCGCTGCGGCTGTCCTGACGGGTGTGCGTTGCGGCCGCCGAGGGCTGCGCGAGCGCCGGCCGGAAACGAGGTGGCGAGGCCCTGCGGGCCCTTGGGAGGCGCGAAACAGGGCTTGGGGGGTTATCTGGAAGTGGGAGGACGGGGGGGGGGGGACCGTGGGGGCCTGGGGCCACGCCGCCGACACCGTGGTTGGTGAACACGCGCCCTTCTTCGGGCTGGCCCCGCAGGGGGAAGGAGGAAGTTTCGGGCAGACACAGGCCAAGCAAGGGTCTCTGAGCCGGGACTCCATCACTCGGGTGACCGTGGGGCGACCTGGGAGAAGTCCCTTCCCTTTCTGCGTCTCTCTGTGCCTTCAGACCCTCCAGCTCTCACGTTCCGAGGCCTGTCTTCCTCCCGGGGGTCGCTCGTCGCTTGCTCGGCTTCTCAGTGCCTCCTGCCTCCCTCATGGCCGCTTCCGGGCCAGCAGGCCGTGTCCCCCCAACCCCCGGACGTGTGTGAGACCGCAGCCAGAGAGCTTCCCGAGACGCCCCCTTCAAAGTCTTCTTCAAAAGAATGCTTTGCCCAGGGGGTAGTGCACTCGCTTGGAAGCATTGCTCTAATTTCTCACAAGTGGGGCCTCTGCCGCGTCTCTCTGACACACACACACACACACGGGCGCGCACACGCATGCACACACGCACGCACACACGCGCACGCACGCTCACATGCACGACTGGCCTGCTCGCTGCTCCCAGCAGCAGAGGGGACCCTGTCCTTTGCACCCTCACCTACTCGTGTACAGATCCCCGAGACCTTCTAAGACCAGATGCAGTACGAACCCACACCCTCTCCGGATGTCAAATAACTCACTTTCCACTTGGTTCAATGCTGATTTCACTGTACCTCGGTCAGACCCCAGGGGTGGACACTTCACACCTCCAGGGCCCAGCAGAGTGTGACACATATTTACTCACTGAGCACCTACTACGTGCCAGGCGTGGAGGAGAGAGTGACGAAGAACAGCCCGGCCCCCCGAGTCCCCAGCAGGCTGGTGCAGCGGCGGGCAGGTGTGGAGGGACGCCGATACGGCAGGCCGGGTGCAGGGACGCCGGGGAGCGGGGGTAGTGAGCTCCCTCTGGGCCAGGGGGCCCTGGGAGGAGGCGCTGGAGCCCCGCCCGGCCGGGGAGGGGGCCTGGGGAAGAGGCCGAGTCCATGCTGTGGTCACGTCTCTTGGGAAGAGGCTCCCAGCAGGGCGGATGAGCTGCCGAGTGGACAGGCGGCCCCGGGCTCTGGTCCCAGCTGTGTGAGCTCAAGCAGGTGACTTGCGGCCTCTGAGCCTGGTTCCTCGAGCGGCTGATCACGGAGGGACTGAGAAGGTGCATCTGTGTCTCCCGGCGCAGGGCGGGAGAAGGAATGCCGAACCTGAAACTTTGCTGGATTTCAGCTGCCATGGGCACTGGGCAGCGGGCCGCGGAGCAGCACGGCGGAAGTGGTGACTCGAGGGACTCGCCTGGGAGGCTGTGGAAGTGCAGGTTCCGATTCCGGAGGCCCCGGTCCCGCGTTCCCGACCAGGGACCGCTTCGCAGACAACACTCAGTATCAAAGCCTAGCGGCTCAGCCCGAGGCAGCACGGCCTCCAGACGGCGGCCCCGTGGCCCCGAGGGAGCGCTGGCCGCAGCGGGCAGAGCGGAGGGGCTGGCGAGACAGTAGCCCGGAGCCCACGCTCCGCCCACGGCCCCCGCCCCCGCCGCACGCTCAGCGCGGTCCTCGGGATAGGACCCGCAACACGCTCGCGACCTCACACGATCCTCACAGCCTCGCCGGGCGTGTGCGGAAAGCCCGTCTCACGGATGAAGAAACTGAGGCACGGAGTCTAGGGGGCTTGCTCGGTTGCCCCTCTTCAGTGGCGGAGGTGGGGTCTGACCCCGGATCCCACTACGAGCCCCTCCTGCTCTGCCTGCGTCGCCGAGTCCACATCTGGAGACAGGCCGTCCCCCCCTCCCCGCCCCGCCCGCAGGAGCCCAGGGTGCTCTGAGGCGGGCGCCCGTCTGGGGCCGGACCCTCTCCCCGCCCCTCCCCCGCCCGGCCGCGGTCACCTCCGCCCCCTCCCCCGCCGGCCGCGGTCACCTCCGCCTTCAGCCGCTCGATCTCCACCTCCCCGTCCTCGATCTGCCGCCGCAGCTGCGTGGCCACGGTCTTCTCCGTCTCCACGATCTGCAGCAGGTGCAGGTACTTCTGCGTCAGCGCCTCGTGCTCCGTGGCCAGCGTCCGGTAGCTGCGGGCGGGTGGACACCGCGGCTCAGCCCCGCGTCCCCCGGGAGGGCCAGGCCCGAGGAGGGCGACACTCACTCACTACGCTCACTACGCTCACACACAGTACGCTCAGGACGCGGCGCCTGGGGCCTCCGTCCGGCTGCCTCTTCCCCAACTCCCGTCTCACACCCAGACCTCTGGGGCCCCCAGCCTAGGAGCCCCGGGCCTTTGCATGGGCGGGCTCCTGTGTGGAACCTGCCCTCCTGCCCTCCCCGGGCTAGCCCTGTCCTCTCTCCTCGGCCAGCCCCGGGCCCAGCTGAAATGCTGTCTCCAGCCCAGACCGTGCCCACGGCCCCAGCCTCTGACAGCAAACCCGGTGCTCTGGGCAGACGCCCAGCCGGGGGCAGCCTTGGCCGGGAGGCTTGTGTGGGGGTGACGGGCAACGAGACCGGCAGTTCAGTGGGGACAGGTGGGGGCCCTCCAAAGGGCAGGCAGCCCAGCATTCGTGCAGATTCCCAGGCCACGGATCTGCAGAGCATCACACCCAGGGGGCGGAGGGGGGGCAGCGGGGAGCCCGGAAGACCCAAGGTCACAGGCCAGCTCCCCTGCGTCCGGGCCAGGGCTCTCCCCGACCCCCCAGAGCACAACTGCGGCCATCCGCAGGTGTCAGGGCTGGGAGAGACCCCATTCCACACGAGGGGTGCAGACTCACAGGGCAGAAGGGCAGGGGACTGCGAAGCCGGGCATCGACTCCGAGGGAAGGTCTGGGGGTCTCCGGTCCCCCGTCTTCCCCCCCTTCCGGTGCTGGGTCCCCGCTCCTCCCTCCCTGAGCTCCCAGATTCTGACCTCCAGCCGCAGAGCCGTTTCAGGTGTCCCGTCGGCTCCCTGTGCAGCTCCAGACTCCACCGGTCCTCGGCCCGGCCCCCCGCCCTTTGTCACGTCCCACCAGCCCCCAGCACGCCACCCCTGCCCCTCGTGTGCCCCGGTCTCTGACCCAGAGAACCGGGCCTGGCCTCGCTCACACGCCCGTTAGCCCAGGGACCTCAGCCTCTCTGTGCCTCCGTTTGCTCATCTGTGAAATGGGGAGGGGAGTCCAGCCTCACAGGGCTGTGCCGGCAGCTGTGCCCTCCTCGCCCACCCCTGCCCAAGCCCAGGTCCCGTTGGGACCCCAAATGTCCGTGCCCCAGACCCTGCCTTTCCCTCTGTAATCGCAGTGGCCCCTGTTCCTGGGCTCCGTCCTGCCCCTCCGCACGGGGCACAAACCAAGCCCCCTTCCCACCTCTGCAGGCCTGTGGAAAGGGCGGCCTGCCCTCACCCACCGTCCCCACGGTCTCCCCCGCCCTCGCTCCGGGGTCACCAGCTGGCTCCCGCTGGCCCAAACCAGGGGACACCTGTCCATCTGGCATCTTCTGACATGACTTTTGAGCTGCCCTGGATGTGGCTGGCCAGCGGGGTGGGTCCTGGCCTTTGTCACCGACTCAGGAGCCACGCACAAGCACCCTGAGACCGAAATGGGACAATGATAGCTTCCCAACAAACCCCGAGTGCCAGGAGGACCCCAGGAGGCCATGGGTGGGGAACAGCTTTGCGACATGAGACAGGCCACATTGGGGTGGCGGCGGGGGGCACGGAGGCTGGGGAAGCCTGGTCCCCCGACGGTGCCTGGTGTCCGAGGGGGCTCCCTCGGCTCAGCCCGAAGGTGGGAGGGTGTGGGGGGCCGGGGGGCAGCGGGCCTGGCTCTCCGCCTGGGGAACACCCCGATCCAGAAGCCGCGGCTGCACCCTCGACGCCCCACCCCGTCTAAAGACGAAGGCGCCGTGAGGGGCATCTCTTCGGTTTTCGATACTGTTTGCTTCCAGAGGGTTCTGTGCTTCCCTCCTGAACATGAACCATGAACATTAGCTCCGATACTAGGTTTGAAAGTTCCTCCCACTTCCTGAGAGGCTCCGTGTCTTGACTCGCAGAGGAGACTCGACGGAGGGCGCGGGGGTCGGCTTCCTCGTTCCACGGAGACACAGCCGGGACTTCATCCGTTTGTCACGACGCTAGCGATTCGGAGCCAAGCGGGGTCTCGCCTGCAGGGCGGTCTGGGGGGCTTCTGCCTCCCCTCCTTCTCCCCCCCCAGTATCTCTCTGTGCAGCACTGTCCTCATGGGCCCAGACTCGGGACTGCACAGGGGCTCGGGAAGCAGGAAACACCAACCGTCTCATCTTATAGGTGAAGAAACCGAGGCCCGGGGAGGGGACGGGACTTGCCCCAAACGACAGTCACTGGGCGTGGAGGCTGGAGCTAGACTCGGGCTCTGGTCCCCAACCACGCGGGTCCGCACGCGCCCACTCGGACGTCTGCGGCACACGGCTACCCTCCCGACGCGTGGGTGACGCAGACGCGGGTGTAACAGTGCACGCGAGGCTGTTCGCGCACAGCTCAGAGGCGTCCCCGGACGCGGGGAGGTTACACACTCGGGGAGGGTACACGGCGTCCCTACGTGCCGTTCATGCATCGCGGCGTATAGTTTTGTATGTAGAGTGTATCTGTTATGTAGACAAACAAAATCTGAAGAAGACACTGGTAGGAATACTACTAGATACCGCTGTGTGGGGCTGTCGCCTCCCTCTTCACCACACTCACGGCGTGTCGGGTTTGGGGCTAATCAGAGCCCACGGTCTGCAGTCTCCCCCTACAGAGCAGCAGAGAAGCAAGTCCGGCCCGGCGTGCAGGCCCCCCGAGCCCCAGGCCGGTGAGTCTGCCGGGTTCCTAGCCCTCACGCGGCTCCGTGACACGGCACAGCTGGCCGGAAGATGGGCGAGCACCCGGTGGGCCTGACCTAATCACCTGAACCATTTAAAATGGGGTTTTCCCTGCTGGTCGCAGAAAGGGCAGGTCGGCGACCTGGGGCTGCGTAATTAAAATTCGAGGTTTAAGACGCTTAGAGTGGGGAGTGCAGACCTTCAATGCGAGGTGTGAGCAGTTCTGATCCATGTGTGCCCGGCCCGGGATAAAGAAGGTTCACCCAGGAAGCTCCCTCGTGTCCCTTCCCCAGCCACCCCCCACCCCCAACTACTGTCCAGATTCCTCCACCACACGTCAGCTCTGCCGGTTTCAGCAGTTCACGTAACTGGGGGCGCCTGGGGGCTCAGTCGGTCCAGTGTCCGACTTTGGCTCAGGTCATGATCTCAGGGTCTGTGGATTCAAGCCCCACGTCCGGCTCTGTGCTGGCAGCTCAGATCCTGGAGTCTGCTGCGGGTTCTGTGTCTCCCCCTCTCTGTCTGCCCCTCCCCTGCTTTCTCTCTGTCTCTCTCCCTCTCAAAAATAAATAAAAACATTAAAAAAATGTAGAAGTTCACGCAACCGGAATCACACAGTGTGTGTTACCGTGTGTCTGCCTCGTTTCCTTTGCACTGTGACTTTGACATTGATCTGTGTCGTCATACGGACTTGAGGTGGCCTCGTTTCCATCGCTAAGCGGTACTCCGTTTCGTGGCTGCACTGGGGCACGTCTGTATGTCTGTCTGCCACTGGACGCCTCGGCTGTTTCTAGTTTGGGGTCGTGAGCGTGCGGGACTTCTCGAGGGCCTTCCCTTAGGCCAACGCCGAAGCGGGCTCGCTGCTCACACGACAGGCCTCATGAGTTTAAGTTGCAGTCGCTTTCCAGTTTCCTAGAGCCGCTCAGCCACTTCCCGCTCCTGCCTGCGTGCCCGCGTTCTGGGGCCCCGCCCCGTCCGGCCTCTGCTGCCATCAGTCTGTCATTTCCTCCGGGCCGGACTCCACACATAGGAGTGTCTCACTGACTCTAAAACACGTCTGTATTAACTGATTTTCTAAATTCGCGCAGTCCTGGTTAGCAGAACGCACAACGGCTTAGAATCCTCTAACACCTCGACACTCAGAAAGCCTCTTCACGTGAACAGACGAATCGGGTTCTCAAAACAGCCCCACTCTTGGGTCCAGGTTGGTGCCGGGGAGACTGACGGCCACCCGGCCACCCTGGCTCTCCGTCTGCCTTCTTCCCGCGTGAATCTGTCCTCCGCAAGCCTGGCAATTTCCACGCAAAACCATGGCTCGAATCATGCTACTGTCTTAATGTAAAGTCTTCAATAGCTCCCACTGTTCCCAGAGGAAAAGGCAAACACTTCAGCCGGGTGTGTACACACACTCGAAACGTACCCACGACTCCGTTCGCCTTCCACACGGACCCTGTGCCCATCCTCTGCCCACTCGTCCACCCCCGCGCCCCTCCAGTCCGCCTCTGCCTAGCTTGCGGGGGCCTCTCTGGGTCTCGGGGATGCTGAATCCCATTTGGCCTCTGCCTTCGGGACCTCACGTGTAACAGGCAGGGAGACTCGGGAACGCACCACCCTCTGCTGGGCCGTAAGAAATCACCTGTCGGAGGGGTGAGTCCGGGTGTCCCGCCCTCGGACAGTACTCAGCTCCGCCCGGGCACTGTCAGCCGTGGAGCCGCACCCCAGCCCACAGCCCGTCGCCCCTCCAGGCCCCGAGAGATCCCGCCCAGGTGGAGCCCCGTTTTCTCCGCAGCACATACTGACCGCCCTTCGCTTTTCTCCCCATCCGCGCCCCGCGGCACCGAGGGAGCTAAGGCCCGGAGCTTCGGGGCTCTGAGGGGCACCCCGGGCTCAGCCTCTTCGCCGGGACTGAGGGGCGGGCGAGACATACCTGGCATGGGCGATGGCTGCCACCCACTCGTCGCAGTCCTTGGCATCCTCCGTCCTCAGCTCCAGGGCCTTCTGGTTCTCGTGGCTGAAGTTAACCGTGAAATAGTGCTGCAGCGAGAAGGAGACACCTCTGTTACAGGGCGTCGCAGAAGCGGCCTCGTCTGCTGCCGTCAGTCCCGCCGCCGCGGCAGCCAGGCACGGACCCTTCCTCATGGTCCTGGATTGCCTCCTCTTTAGCGTTTTCAGGCTCTCGACTAAGGCAGGCTTCGTGCAGTGTCACGGAGCCCGTGCTCCATACGTGGGGAGAAGGGAGCGGAGCCCACCAAGTCCTGTTTGCCCACAAATTACGGAAAAGCCAGCGTTGGACCGTCAGGTGTGCCGGGAGGATGGTGGGGACAGCACACGAGCGTGTCCCCTTGGGAGCCGGGTGCCCGACGGACGCAGCACGCCTCTGGTCCTGGGGTCACAGCGATGAACAGACAGACGTGGCCCCAGGAGCGGCCTCCGGAGGCACCTCTGTTGGGTGCAGGGGGGACTTGGAGGCGGGTCAAGCTTGGGGCCGGCCCCCTCGGCTCCTGGGAAGCAGAGGAGCCGACGGCAGACGCACGTGTGTTACGCTGTTGGACAAGCTAAAGCTTGGGGGACCCTAGCGGGCACGCCTGCTACAGCGCCGCTCACTGCTGGGACAGAGGGGAGAGCCGGGGGTGTCAGGGCAGAGCCTGGAATGGAGGGGAGAGCCAGGGGTGTCGAGGCAGAGAAAGCCACTGTCGGGTCAGTCCAGAGAGAGCAGGAGGGGTGCCCAGCGCTAGAGACCCGGTCCAGGCGTGAGGTGCGCGGACGAGGAGCGTGAGGGTAGCACAGATGTCCAGGCGCCTGGTGTGCTGGGGCGGGAGGGGCGGCAGGAACAGGGATGACAGAGGTGGGGGGATGGGCGGGCAGGGGCCAGGTGGTGGTGCCCGGGGCGGGTCGGGGACTGGGAGGACGGCACCAGGACAACACTCAGAGGTGAGCGGCCAGAGGTGGGGGTGTTGTAGAGGGGGTGGGGCATTGGCAGGATGAGGGGCAGGTGTTGGGGGGTCAGGTGCGGTGGGGGAGGGACACGCAGTCTGCCCGTAGGTCGTGTCTCTCCAGGCTGCCTGCCGGTGGGGTTGAGGGGGTCAGCCTCGGGGCTCAGAGGGAGGCCGGCAGGGAGGGCGGAGGGCGGGCAGGCCCAACCTGTGGACGGATCCCATCCCATCCCGGAGGGGGAGGGAGAGAGGCGGGTGCGGGGTGCAGAGACGGACGGCAGGCCCGCCGGGTGGGGGGTGCCGTCCCTGGGCCTGCGCCCCGCGGTGCCCGGGCGGCAGGAGCCGCAGCCGCCGGGCGTGCGTAAGCTATTTTTAGCCTCTGCTGACATTTACTGTATTTCTGTCAATCGTCAGTCCCCGCGGCCGCCAGGGCTGCGTGCGTGCGCGCGCGTGCGCCTGTGCGGGCGCGAGTGTCGTAGGCTCCGTGCCTCTCGCTCGTTTCCTAGGAGACAGATAGCCGGGCTGCGGAATGACGCGCCAGCCGCAGCCCCGAATAGCTGACTTGGGAAGGGCGGGCGCGCCCCCTCCCGCGGGAGGCGCAGGTGGAGACGGGCTGCAGGCGGCATCTCGCGCTTTCCCCCCGGAGACATGATGCACTCGCCGGCTCGTCCCCCACGAGCTCGCGGAGTCCCGTATTCACCACGTGGAGAGAACCTGAGGCACAGAGGGCCCGAGCCCCCTGCTCGAGGCCACACGGCTGGAAAGCAGGGGAGCCAGGGTGACACGCCTTCCCCGGGCGCCCACGGGCTCGGCAGGGGTGTGAGGATGGACAAGCTACGGAGCCTATGGGCGGGTGAGGCTCTGGGTCCTGACTCCGAAAGAGGGGACACTCAGCTGCACACAGACGGATGCCGGTGGGTGGGTCCCCTTGGGTCCCCAGGCCCTGTTCCCAGGGCAACACTGGTCTCCTTGCCACCAGGCTGCTGGGGGGGGGTGCGGAGCCGCCCACCCGGGGAGGGGCTGGGTCGATGGGGGCCCCTGAGCCTGGTCCTCAGAGCTGCGGGCAGTGAGGGGCTTGGCTAAGGCCCCTCTCCCCTAACAGAGGCCTCTCCCCGATCGGCCCAGCTTGGGGAGCACACGGCCACTCGCCAGCTGGGGTACTGTAACCCCCCCGTAACCCCCCCCTCGGCAGGGCCCGTGGCCGCGAGGAAGCCCCCGGGCCTGAACCTGGGCGTCACAGATGCCTCTGCAGCCACGAGGGTGCTCAGCCCTCTGCCCCTAGGAGGAGGATGGGTGCCCAGAGGCTTCCTCCCCATGCCGTCCCCTCACCCCCGCGGCAAGGCGCTAGCGCACCCCTCCTTCCACGCCCGCCTCGGTGGGGCCTCGCCTCTCTCCCTGTCACCCCTGCTCCGGGTTACACCTCGTGGCTGTGCGTCTTGTCCTTGGAGACACCGTCTAGACCCTGAGTGACCGAGCATCAGCTGGCTGGAGGAGGGCCTGGCGTGGGGGCCTCGGGGGCAGGCATGATCCAGAATCTTCACTACGTCTCCTAAGGAGCAGGCCGTTAACGCCAGAGTGGGGTCTGGGGAAGACCCAGGGCGCTGTCGGGGCAGAGTCCGCGGGGTTTGCTGTGCGGGCAGCTCGGGGAGCCTCGGCTGTAGGAGGAGACGGCGGAGAACACGGCCTCGCTGGGGGCGCGGCCCCCCGGGGAAAGCACACTGCCCCCATTTTCCAGGGATGCCGTGGCAAGACGCAGTGGTTCGCCTGAGGCCCCCGCCCAGGACACAGCACCGCAGAGCGGGGACACGGATACCCTCGACCCGGCAATGCTTCTGCTGCCCCAGGCGGCCCGGCTGCCAAGTGAGCAGCTCAGATGACGCGAGAGCCGTTTGCTCCTTTGTGCCCACGAACCGTACCCCTGCCATCCTGCTGACACAACCGTGTCGCCCCGGGGACCTGCAGGCAGTGCTCACTGAGGGAGAGGAAGCTTGCGCCCAGCCAGTCCCCACCGGCACACATCCTGGCTCGGGGGGGGGGCTCAGGAAGCAAATTTGCTCTTATGTGGGGACTGGGGGGGGAGCGAGGGAAGGGGATGCAGACACCGGTGGAGACGGAGAAGGAGCGAGACGGAGAAGCGGGGGGGACACAGACACACAGGTGCAGAGAGGTGGGCGACTCCGCTGGGAAAGAACGAAGTTCCAGGCTCCGGGAAGATGCTAAGAAAAAGGAATTTGGAGAACTAGTCAAGGCTGAACGAGACCCTCAGTCCGCGTGCGGACAGACCCAGTCCGTGGCCGGTGGCGGCGTGGTAACAGGAAGGTCTCACGGGAGCTGTGGCCTGGCCTCCGCACAGGGGCACCGGGGCTGTGGTCCAGGGGCCCCCAGTCACCCGGCGTGCTTTCCAGTGACGGGCAGCGCACGCCCCGAGTTAAGGGGCAAGTGGCCTCCCGGGCAGAGAAAGGGCGCCGGACGTGGAGTCTGCCCACCGTGTGGCTCCGGGTGGGTGGCCCCGTCCCGTCCTGCCCTGGCTCTCGTCCAAGATGGGGGGGAGTGGGGCGGACGAACCGGGCCGTCTGTGCCTCCGAGCTCCGTCTCTCTCTCCACCTGCACCATCCACCCACAGCCACATCTGAATCCACACACCCGCCTGCCCGCTGAGGGGGAGGGGGAGGCCCGGCCCGGCTGGGAGGCTGTGTTCTGGGTCTTTCCCTGAGCTCCCGGCCCCCCGTGCAGCCTGCAGGAGGCTCTGGCCTGGCGCCCTTCTGTCCCGCTCGGGTGCGCGGCCCGGGCATGGCACCGTGTCCGCCGGGAGGCACTCGGAGCTTCAGGTCCTCGTGCGGATCTCAGTCCGGGGGAGGGGGGGGCGTCTGCTGGGCCCCCTCCTCCTGTCACGGAGGCTCACTTCCCCCAGGCCTCTCCTCCCGGGGGCCTCACGGGCCTGGCTGACCCACGGGCCGTGCGCCACTCGAGGCCGGGGCCAGGGTTGGCTGCTTCCTCTGGGGACTCCGGAGCGGCGCACAGAGTCTGGTACCGAGTAGGAGCTGACGAAGGAAAGAACGAACAGACACATGAACGCGTCATCCCACTCCAGGGCTCTGACAGCGTCTCCACAAGGCACCCACAGTCTGTGGTCCTCGTCCCCTTACTCTTATTAATATTCATGACAGGGGCGCCTGGGGGGCTCAGTCGGCTGAGCGTCCGACTTCGGCTCCTGTCATGAGCTCTCAGTTCGTGGGTTCGAGCCCCGCATCGGGCTCTGTGCTGATGGCTCAGGGCCTGGAACCTGCTTCTGACTCTGTGTCTCCCTCTCTCTCTGCCCCTCCCCCATTTGCGCTCTCTCTCTCTCTCTCTCAAAAATAAACATTAACCCCAATAACCCCTGAGCGCTTGCTCCGTGTCAGCCGTTCTGCCTGGCGTGGCTGCACTTCTCGGGGGTACGGGCCCTGCGGGGAAGGCGAGACCCTGGGCTTACTGCCCTGTGAGCAGGGGCCTGAGAGCACTCATAGCATTTATCAGCATCGAGGTGAGCTTGCCCCAAAGACGCAGGGTCCTGGGGTAGGGACTGTGGGTGGTCCAATGGGCTCCGTGCCCACCTGTTTCCCACCCTTCTGCACCTCCCCTGCCGGCACGGAGAGCGACGGGGGCGCGGGTCTCACAGCGGCGGCAAGGCTGGGAGAAGGGATTTCCGCGAGGGGGCCGGACAGCTGAGGCTGGGGAGGCCAGGGGCTTTCCAAGTGACGGGAGACCGCGGCCCCCGCCCCACCAAACCCAGCAGGCAGGCTTGACTTGTTCTGTCCCAGGGCCCCACTCCCCTGCGGCCCCACCACGGATGGCTGCTGTGCCCAGTCCCCCCTGGAGTGGGGGTGTCCCTTGGATGTGTGGCTCTGGTGGCCAGGGGGCGTGTCGTTCTGGGCCCCCTGGGACTGAAACAATCGGAGGGACATTCCTGGCAGGCTTCCTCGCCAGGGCACAGCGTGGACAGCATGACACCCCCCCCCCCCTTTCTGTGGCCTCCCCTGCAGGACGAGGAGAGAGCAGTTTCGCCTAACACACGGAAACCGACACAGAGAGCCAAGCAAAATGAGGAAACAGAGGAATATGTTCCCAAAGAAAGAACGAGATGAAAGTCCAATAAAAAACTTTAACGAGACCGAGACAGGTAATTCACCCGAGAGAGGGTTCAGAGCAAGGGTCCCAGAGAGGCCCTGGATCTTGGGGAGGAGCGGAGGGACCTGGCGAGAGCCTCGGCAGAGAGACGACACCAGAAGGTACCGGACAGGAGTCACAGAGCGAAGGACACAGTAACTCTGAACGTCACACGAGGGGCTCGACAGCAGAGCGGATGAAGCAGAAGAGAGGACCGGTCATCTGGAAGCCGGGACGGGGTCTCACGCCAGGAAAGAGCAGCAAGAAGGGACTGGACAGTGATGCTCAGGGGACCCACGGGACAACAGCCAGAGGACAGTGTGGGATGACACCCAGGGGACAGTGTTTGCATAATAAGGGGCCTGGAAGGAGGAGAGAGAAAGGGACAGAAAACTTATTTGAAGAAACAGTGGCTGAGATGGTCCCTGACCTGGGGGAGGAAACACACATCTGGGCCGGGAAGCCCAGAGAGTCCCAAGGGAGACGACCAGGACACGTTACCATGGAAACATCAAAAGTTAAAGACAAAGAGGGTCCTCAAAGCAGCAAAAGAAAACAACTTCTTCCGTAGAAGGGAAACCTCCCAACACTAGGAACGGGTTTTTCGGCAGAAGCTTCCCCGGTCGGTGAGAGCATGGGCCGTGGTCAGAGTGCTGAGGGAACGTTCCCCCCAAGTACACGCCAGCCGGTGAGGTCACCATTCAGAATCGAGGGGAGAGAAGTCCCCGGACGAGCGGCAGCCAAAGGAGCTCATGGCCGTGGGCCGGGCCGAGCGAGAGACACTCGTGGGACTCCTCCGGGCTGACAGCGAGGGCACCGGCTGGGAGCGGGAGCACGAGTGGGAGCACAAGTGTCACTGGGAAAGGTACACGCGGAGTCACGGCAGCGGCTTAATCACTTAGGAAGCCAGAATGAAGGTTAAAGATAAAAATAGTTAAATAACTGCAACTACGCCAATTAGTTGAGGAGTAAAAATAAAAACGATGTAAAATATGACACGAAAAGCATGACGTGGGAGAGAGGGCATAAAAATGCGAAGTTCTAGAATGTGTTCAAACTCAACTTGCTGTCCACTTAAAACAGACCGGCGCACGCGCACACATGCGCGCGGGCGCGCCCTCTGTCGCCGTGCTCTGCCGTCCTGCGCTTCGCCACGTTTCGCGTTTCGGCATGTTTGCGACAGGCCCGTGTCAAACAAGTCTCTTGGCACCATTTTCCCAACAGCGTTTGCTAATTTGGTGTCTCTGTGTCACCTTTTGGTAATTTTTGCAGTATTTCACACGTTTTCACTAGTATCATGTTTGTTAACAGTGATCTGTGACTACGACTCACCAAAAGCTCAGAAGACAGTTAACGTTTTTTAGCAATAAAGTATTTTTAAATTTAGGTACGTACATTGTTTTCTTAGACATCTCACTATTGCACGCGTATAATAAATGATGAACTACAGTATGGTGTAAACATAACCTTAATATGCCCTAGAAAACCAAAAAATTCATTCGACTTGTTTTATTGCGATAGTCACTGTACTGCGGCGGTCCGGAACCACGCGTGCGGTATCTCCGAGGGGTGTCTGTCGACCGATCTATATAAGTCACGTGGAGACCACATCAACAGAACACTATAGAAAAGTATCAAACCACAAGGGAAGGGAGCAAGAAGAGAAGAAAGGAACAGAGAGCAAATATGAACATACAGAAAATAAAAATAAAAATAATAATAACAAAATGGCAATAAGCCCATAACTATATAAGCACCATAAACAAAAATGGACTAAATTCTCCGGGCGGAAGACACAGAGTGGCCGAATCAATAAAAAATGAAGACCTGTCTACATGCTGCCTACGAGATATAAGGACACACACACTGGAAACGAAGGGATGGAAAGAGATGTTTTATGCAAATGGAAGCCAAAAGAAAGCTGGGGTAGCTACACTTGTATCAAACAAAAAAACCTTGAAAAACAAAGCCCATAATAACAGACACAGATGGGCACTACTGATGATAAAGGGGTTAATTTAGCAGGAACATACAACATTTTAAATATTTATGTACCCAACATAAGTGCACCTAAACATATGAAGCAAATACTAGAGACTTAAAAAGAGAAATGTACGACAATGCGATACCGGTGGGGACACTAACACCCCACCTGCATCTGTGGATAGATCGTCCAGACAGAAGATCAACCAGGAAACAGCGGCCTTAAAGGAGGCATTAGACCGAATGGATCTGAGAGCTCTACACAGAACATTCCATCCCCCAAACAGCATAATCCACAGCCTGGTCAAGTGCACATGGAACATTCTCCAGGAGAGACCCTATGTTAGGCCATGAAACAAGTGTCAATGAATTTAACACTGAAATCACGTCAAGCATCTTTTCAGACCACAGTGGTATGAAACTGGAAATCACTTGCAAAAAGAAAACTGGAAAAATCACAAATGTGTGAAGATTAAACACAATACTGAACAACAGATGTTTCGATGAAGAAATCAAAGAAGAAATTAAAAAAAAAAGCCCTTGAGGTGAATAAAAGTGAAAATACAACATACCAAAATCTATAGGCTGCAGCCAAAGCAGTTCCAGAAGGGAAGTTCATAGCGATGCAAGAAATAAGAAAAAGCTCAAGTAAACAATCTAACTTTACATGTAAAGGAACTAGAAAATGAGTAACAAAGCCCATGATTTGTAGAAGGAAGGAGACAATTAGGATCAGAGCAGAAATAAATGAAATGGAGACTAAAAAAACCATAGCAAAGATCCATGAAAAGAAGAACCAGTTCTTCGAAAAGATAAATAAAAGTGATAAATGTTTAACTAGACTCGTAAGAAGAAAGGAGAGAGGACTCAAATAAATAAAATCAGGAACAAAAGAAGGACAAGGGACCATAAGAGAGTACTATGAACAATTGGACACCAACAAATCAACCACTTAGAAAATCAGGCAAATTCCTAGAAACATAGAGTCTTCCAAGACTGAATCATGAAGAAACAGAAAATCTGAACGGGCCAATTACTGGAAGGAGATCAAGTCAGTAATCGAAAACCTCCCAACAAACCCATGTCCAGGACTAGATGGCTCACTAGTGAATTCTACCAAACATTCAAAGAGGATTTAATACCTATCCTTCTCTAACTCTGACCAAAGAACGAGGAGGTGTGAATGCTTCCAAACACATTTTCCCGAGCCAGCATTCCCCTGACTAAAAGCAGAGAAGATCCCATAGAAAATATAAAATTACAGGCAATATTCCTGAGGAACATATACACAAACATCCTCAACAAAACATTAGCAAACTGAATCAACAACGCATTTTAAGGATCACATACTGCCGTCGAGTGCGAGTCATTCCAGCGAGGCAAGGATGGTTCGATGTTCACAGGTCAATCAGTGTGATAGACCAGGTCAGCAAATGAAGGATAAAAATGACATGATCATCTCAACGGGTGCAGGAAAAAACAGTTGAAAAAATTCATCATCCATTTATGATGAAAACTCTTCACGAAGCAGGGTCAGAGGGAGCATACCTCTACGTAACACAAGCCACACGTGAAAAACCCACAGCTAGCGTCATTCCCGATGGTGAAAGACAGACCTTTCCCCCGAAGATCAGGAACAAGACAAAGATGTCCCCTCTCACCACTTTTATTGAACATAATGGCGGAAGTCTTAGCCTCAGCACGCAGACAAGAAAAAGAAATAAAAAGCATCCAAATTGATAAGGAAACAATAAAAGTATCACCATTTGCAGATGGCATGATACTCTATATAGAAAATACTAAAGACTTCACCAAAAAATTACTAGAACTGACCAACAAACTCAGTGAAGTCGCAGGATACAAAATCAGTGTGCAGAAAACTGTTGCATTCCCAATAGTGAAACAGCAGAAAGAGAAATGAAGAAAACAACTCCATTTACAATTGCACCAAAAATAATAAAGTACCAGGAATACACCTAACTGAGAGGTGAAGACCTATATTCTGAAAACTATAAAACACCAACGGAAGAACTGAACATGACACAAAGCAATGGAAAGACACTCCATGCGCACGGATCGAAGATTTAATATCGTTAAAATGCCCACATGCCCCAAACAATCACACAGTCAGTGCAGTTCCTCTCAAAATCCCAATGGCATTTTTCACAGGAATGGAACAAGCAATCCTTAAGTTCGTATGGAGCCACGAAAGATCACACAGGGCCGAAGCGGTCTTGAGAAAGAGGAAGCCGGAGGCATCACGCTGTCTGATTTCAAACTGTATTAGAAAGCTACGGGCACCCCGACGTTATGGTATTGGCCTAAAGGCTGACACGCAGATCGCTGGAACGGAAGAGCAAGCAGAAATAAACCCACGCTTGGGTGGTCAACTGATCTACTTCAAAGAGGGTAAGACTATATGATGGGGGAAAAGACGGCCTCTTCAGCAAATGGTGCTGGGAACCAGGACGGCCACGTGCAAAGTACTGAAACCGGACCACTTTCTCACCCCGTGCACAACAGTAAACTCAAAATGGATTGAAGACTTCAGTGGGAGACCAGAAATCATAAAAATACTGGAAGAAAATATAGTCACGAAGCTCTTGACTTCACTCTTGGCGATATTTTTTTGGATGCACCTCCAAAGAACGGGAATAAAAGCAAAAATAAATAAACGGAACTACATCACGATAAAAAGCTTCAACGCAGGGGCGCCAGGGGGCTCCGTCGGTTAAGCGTCAGCCTCTTGATTTCGGCTCAGGTCACGATCTCGTCATATGTGGGATCGAGCCCCCTGCGCCGATAGCACAGACCCTGCTTAAGATACCCTCTCTCCCTCTCTCTGCTCCTCCCCTGCTTGTTCTCTCTCTTTCTTTCTCTCTCCAAAAAAAAATAAATAAATAAAAAGGCAGCCTACAGGACGGGAGAAGATATTTGCAAATCACGTATCTGATAAAGGGCTAATATAAAACACATGTAAAGAGTTCATGTAACTCAATAACAAAAAAAAACAAACATTCCAATTAAAAAATGGGCAGAGGACTGGAATAGACATTTTTCCAAAGAAGACATCCAGTTGGCCAAAAGACACACGAAAGGACGCTCGACATCACTCACCGTCCAGGAAACGCACATCAAAGCCAAGAGGAGACCGCACCTCACGCCCGTCGGAAGGGCTAAAATCACCAACACAGGAGACAGCAGGTGTTGGCGAGGATGCCGAGGAAGGGGAAGCCCCGTGCACCGTGGGTAGGAACGCACACTGGTGCGGCCGCTCTGGAAAACCGTGGACGTTCCTCCAAAAGTTAAAAGAACGACCCTACCATCCAGCAACTGCCCTTCTGAGTGTTTATCTGAAGGAAACGAAGTCACTAATTCCAAAACCATCTGCACCCCCATGTTCGCGGCCGCGTCATGCACGGTAGCCAAGACATGGAAGCCGCGTCAGTGTCCGCCAAGGGATGAATGGGTAAAGAAAACTGGAATCTAGAAAACAAGACGAACCAAACGCACAGAAAAGAGAGAACAGACTGGTGGGTGCCAGAGATGTGGGGGGGTCAGTGGGCAAAACGGAGACGGGGTCAAGATGCACCAACTTCCTGCCGTAAGATAAACATGTGACGTACAGCCTGGTGGGCCAGCCAACAACCCTGTATCGCGTGGCACCCATGGCTGTGTGGTGACGGGGAAGGCGCTCGCGGCAAGCCGGGCACTCTGCGGTGCGTGTACACAGTGGGCACAGACAGGGCCCCTCCTTCCCTGGTTGCTGAGAGCCCGAGGGTCTAACGCTGGTGCCCGACGGCGAACAAGCATCTGCACGCGGTATTGCCGTATCGACACACATACGGCCCGTTCCCCTCAGCAAGCTGGGTTGGACGGGGACAGCTAGGCCTAATTCAAACTGGAGGGGACTTCCTGGCTGGGACGTGTCCTGGGGGCTGGCAGTGCAGACAGGATTCGAGTCCAGGCCCTGATCCAGTTCAGAAGCTCTGGGCAACGTCAAAGTTGCCGGGGCCTGCCCTGCCCATCCGTGGGTGACTGGTGGCCTCACCGGAGCTGACTGAGGTCAGGGTCAGGGTCAGGGTCAAGGTGGGCCTCCCAAGGGCACTCAGGACTCTCTCCCCATCCTCTGCTGACTGTCCCCCCCAGACCTCCCCAGGCCAAGCCGTGGACACACGCACAGCGTGCACGGGGAGGGACGCAGGCAGAGGGGCGCCGGCCCCGAGGTGCTGGGGAGGGGTCTGGGGGCCCGGCCTGGCTCTACCGCAGCACCCTGGCCAGGGACCCACCCTGGTTAGGGCTGGAGGTGCTGCTCAGAATTGGGGTTTCACCAGGGCCGAGGCTCGTGCCTGCACCCAAAATCCCCCCTCCCTCCTGTGTGACCCGCCCACCAGAGGGCCCTGCGGCCTGACGGCCATGGGGGCTGGACCTATTCCCCTCCTGCCCGGGCACCGTGTTTCCCAAGTCCTCAGGCCTGGGTCATAACCTTCTCCACCCAGGGCGGCTGAGCAGACGCGAGCCCCTGGCACCTGGGGAGGTGGCTGGAAGCTCCCCTGCCTCCCGCGTTCTCAACTGGCCGCAGGACCCCCAGCACTGGGTCCCCGCTGGCCGGCAGGGTGACCGCCGCCCCACGCTGCCCCGGACTGAGGGGCCCCTGCGGGCACAGCCTCCCAGTGCTCAGACCACGGGAGTCCTGGGCCGAGCGGGACGAAGGGTCACCCCCCAGATGGCAGAGCGGGCGGGGCTGGCGGTTTTCAGAGCCGGGGTCCCTGGGCAGCCTCTTCTCTCTCACGGGGGCACAGGAGTCACGAGAGCACGCAGGCGGTTACGCCGTGGAAAATAAAGTTCTCCCGAGTTCGTTCTCTGCTGGGGTGATTTTTCATGCACGAATCCAACCCACGTTTATTTGGTCCCCACAGTGGGGACCTCACGGCCATGGATGACAGACACGAAGAGGCTTCAGAAGGCCTGCGGCTCCTCCGGCCCAGAGCTTAGCTCGTCTCTTTCCCCCTCACTGTGCACCGACACACGCTCCCCCGGCCCCTCTTCTCCCCCAGCAATGCCATTATCAGCTTGCACTGTGAGGACTTTTTTAAGTTCATTTATTTTTGAGAGAGAGAGAGAGAGGAGCAGAGAGAGAGAGAATCCCAAGCAGGTCCTGAGCCATTGGTGCAGAGCCTGATGCGGGACCCAAACTGACAAACCACGAGACCATGACTTGAACTGAAATCAGGAGTCGGAGGCTTACCCGACCGAGCCTGCCAGGTGACTTTGCAATGGTCACTTTGCAATGGTCACTCAGGGAGAGCAGACAGGCTCAGCCTGGGCCACACGCGCTCCGGCCCCTCCTGAGGCCGGACTCAGGCGGAGGGACGGGGCAGGAGGACGGGCTTGGGGCGGCTAGTCGTGATGCTCGCCCAGCGCCAGGAACCCCCGAGGGGGTGATGCCCAGGGAAGAAGCCCTTCCCCCCGCTGCCCGCCCCTCGCCCTCCGGGAGGCCAGCCCTGGGGCGGTGTGGACGGGTGCCCCAGCGGTCATACCCAGGGTCCCCAGGTGTTTGCAACAGTGACATGGAGAGGCAACTGACGGGCTGGGCATGGTGAAGGCCGAGAACCAGAAAGACGACACAGAAGGAAACACGTGTCTCAGAGAGAAGCGGGGACCAGGGACCGTGTAGCTCGGGGGCCGGGCGGAGACGCGGTTCCCGGACCAGGCCGTGGTTCCCGCGCACGGGTTTTCTCCGAGGCTCCGTGAACCACCACCGCAGCTACTCCAAGAAAGTCCCTCCTTTGGCTTAAGCTGCTTCGAAGGACCTCCTGTTCCTTTCCGCTGAACGATTCTGACCGAGAAACGCCCCCAGAGCTCGGCACTGTGCCTTGGCCGTGGCTCGGAGCAGCCTCCGTTTGCCGAATGGGTGACCGAACACATCTGTCACACGTCTGTCACCATGGCCCAGGAGCCCCGCTGTTAACTGATTAATAGCAAAGCCACAAAGCAGGTGACGCCGACTTTGCTCCTCAGGCTTGGGCGGCGGAGCTGGCTGGGAGGGGTGGGACGGAAGTCTAGGATTCTTCAGGGGACACTGCAGGCCTACTCACACCCGAAAGGCCCTGAGCAGTCCTGCAATGAAGGATCTTTTTCCCGGACTTGATTCAGCATGGAACCCTTTTGTTTTCAGTTCTGGAAGGTCTATCAGATCGTTTTCTCTTTCACCAAATGGGGAGGGTGTCGCCCACCTCACGGGGTTGTTTAAAATAGGTAATGTGAGAGTTCGTGGTTTATCAAAGTGCTCAGTAATGGGTGTCGAACCAATCAAATCCTGTGAAAGGCTAAGCGCTGGGTCTAACCAAACTACTGGTGGCAAGTTCCCAGGAAACACACTTGCGTGAGCATTCGCGGGCGTGCACAGAGTGGCCCCTAACATCCACTAGAATCTGTGACTTTATTTGAAAATATGGTCTTTGCAGGGGCACCTGGGTGGCTCAGTCAGTTGAGCATCTGACTTCAGCTCCGGTCATGATTTCGCCACGGTCGTGGGTTCGCCCTGTTCCCCGGCCCCTGCAGGGAGAGGTCCCGTCCCACCCGGGCCAGGCCACCCCGAGTGTCCTTCTGCGGCACAGGACACGCTCCCAAGTGCTGGCAGCTCCAGGCCTGGCCACACCAGCCTCGCGTCCACCACACGAGGGGGCTTCACTAGGGACAGTATTTCCCAAGTGGGCCGGCTGGCTGGAGGGACAGGAGTCTCCCCCGGGCCCAGGCTGCTCCCGGTCACTCCTCCCGATGACCCACCTCGTCTGACACGGCTCCACGCGGGTCTGGACCCCACTTCACGACCCTGCCCCTGCTCCCAGTGGCCTCGTCCAGCCCCGGCTCTGCCTCGGAGTTCTCTGGCTGGAATCCCCCAGGGCCTGCTTCCTGCACCGGGGCTCTGCCTGGTCCGGGGGCCTCGTGTCTGTCCCGGGTCCTGTCCAGCTCTCGCCTCCTGTGGGGCCAGAGCCCTGTGTCCCTGCGGCCCGCCCCCCAGCCCGGACTGAGGCCTGCTGCCCAGGACGCCTCCCGGCTCGCCGCCGGCCCCTCGGGGAAGCGGGATGAGCGGCTGCTGGGTCAGTCCCCACTCCGGCCCCCCCCAGGTCAGCCCTGAACGGGGCTGCGCTCAGTCCGGGGTCAGCCCAGCCTCCACTGCCGAGCGGTCTCTTTCTGAAGCTACTCCAGTCCGAGGAGCCACGGCCACGGAGGTCCCGTGTGGCTGGTCCCGCGCGAACACCTTTCAGTCCGTCACCGCCCCCAGCAGACCCGCCCTGGCCGGGCCACCAATCAGCTGTCCGGATGTTCGCCCGCAGGCAGGAAGGGGCGGCGCCCTGTCAGGAGTCGGCCGGAAACTGCGGCGGGAACGGCCGGCTCCGAGGCTGGGCACACAGGCCACGGTGGCCCCCGCAGCCCCCGCGCCCTGTCCCTCGGGTCCCCTCCTGCTGGAGCCACCTGCGTCCCCAGGCTGGCGGGGGTGCCCTGGCTGGGCCTCCACGGACCCCGGGCTCCGCTCCGGCCACCCTGGGCCGCCACCGTGCACCGGCTGGGCAGCTCCTCCGTGGACCGCGAGCTCCCCTGGGGCAGGCCCTGCCTTCGGTCCGCCCTCCCGGCCCCGGGCAGCCTCCCAGGAGGCCCCGGCAGCGCCGTGGAACAGAGTTCCACGCCACTTCTGCTTCTAGAATCCTCTTCCTCGTCGCCTCAGGGGAAACCCAGTGACCAGAGCGCTTCCCCTGACGCCTGACCAGGGATGACGCTCACTGGGCGTAAGGAAAAGGGGAGGCCTGGCTCGGACCTGCGCCCGCGCCTGCAAACACACGGGGCTCGGCCGGCTTCCGCCTCCTGCCCTTCCCCGGCTGCCGGGAGTGTGTGAGCGTGAGCCGCGTCACGGACGGCCCTGGCTGCGCACGGCCACACGGCCTGCAGGACGTGGCGGCTGTCGGGGGACAGTGGGGACACCGGAGCTCTGCCCGCAGGCACAGGAAGCTGCGCTTGCCCGCAGACCCCTGACTTGCCTCATCCACCGAGCTGAGGCCAGAGCAGCGGGCCACTCCCGGGGGTGGGGCTCCCCTGCACCCCTCCCCTTGGCCGGGTGACTTCGGAGGCAGGCGTCAGCACCAATCCCCATCAGCCTGGGCGCCCAGCGACCACGGCGCCCGCCGCAACGACCAGAGAGGCACCGACGAGAAACACACGCCCCCTGTGTCCCTGCGGTTCCGTTGTTACTGCGGCTGCGCGCCGCCCGTCCCGACGTGGCCACCCCCACGTCCAGGTGAGGGGGGACGGCAGCCGGGACTACAGCTGGGGAGGCAGACGTCCGTGGGCGGCTCCGAGCGATGCGGGGGGCAAGACTGCAGGCCGGGGCGGCCAGCCGGGAAGGGTCAGGCTCCGGCCGGGCACCGCCTGCCCGCCCCCGGGGACGCGCTTGCCGAGAACTTTTCAGAAGCCCCGGGTTCTCCGAGGGAAGAATTCCCGCCCATCTTAACACCCAGGCTCAGGGCTTGCTGGCCACCGGCTGCATGCCTGCCAGAGACCCCAGGCCCCGGGTCGCTGCTCCGCAGAGCAGGAGGTGGCTGGCACGGTGGAGCCTGGAGCCGGCCCGGCCACCGTTTACTGCCGAGCCCCCACCCCGGGCTGTGCTCGCACTTTTCAAACAGCGACTGGTTTAGTCCTGGGAGCGGGGGTCCAGGGAGACTCTGTCGTGGCCACCGCCTCTCAAGTGGGCAAACTGAGGCTCAGGGAGCACCACGACCCCCAAGACTCGAGGGGACAGAACCAGCAAGCAAAGCCGTCCTCTCGGCTCAAAGCCCGTGGCTTCCTCCTGACGCTGCCTACCTGCCTGGGCCAGGTGGCCCGTCCTCAGTGAGCCAGCTGACGACCGGGCTTGGCATCTGAGGGGCTGTGGGCTCCTCTCCGGGGGGGGGGGAGGGCGGACACCGCCACCGCCCCCTGCACCCCGGGGGCCTGCCTGGAGGTCCACGAGCCCCCCGCGCTTCCCGCGTACACATCAGGGGGCTGAGTTCTGTTCTTGGCCGCGTGCACACGGGCGCTGGCTCCGGGCTCCCACGGGTTCCGGGGAGGCCGGACCGTGGGATGCGGATGCCTGTCTTGGTCTTGACGCTCATGGGATTCGAATCGCGAGGCTCCCACCCAAGCAGAAACAGAAGCTGCTTCACAGAAGTCACCGGAGCGACAGTGACATATTTTCACTTGCTGTTAATTCTTTTTCTTGGCAGAGAATGGTAAACTCCACCACCACCCCCAGCCCGAGCCTTCGTGCTGTTTGCGGCGGAGGGCTCGGGTCCCGGAGCGGGGCGGGCGTGGGGCCCAGTCCGCCGGCCGGCTCTGCCGCACACACCCTCGAACTCCGCGCCAGTCCCTGACATCTCCTAGCCTCAGTTTCCTCGTTTCGAGGATGGGTTAGCAGCGGCTGCCGAGAGGACTGGGGAAGGGCCGTACAGGGAACAGCACTCTGGTGCCTGCTCTTTGGCACTCGCCGGTTCTAGTGTGGAGAAGCGCTTGGCCGCAAGGTCCCACGCCCCCAAGTCCACGTTCACACCAGGTGAGAGCTCAGGCCGCAGAGCGCTGCGTTTCGGTGAAGATCAGACTTCCCGAAGCCAGTAGTAGAGATGGCATTTCACGTGGGCCCCTAATACGGACAGCGGTGAAAAGTGGGGCTGCACCCACTGATGCCAGCTGTGGCCCCCAACCCACGGCCCTGATGGTGGCCACCGAGGGTCCCTACAGGAGCCCCAGGGCTCCCCAGATGGCAGGGGAGCCGCAGGTTAGGGGCCTAAGAGAGGGGCCTGCAGGTCGAGTCACAGTCACCAGGTGGACCAGAGGCTCAAGCCCGACCTCCTATCTTGGGCCTTGGGGAAGGCTCCGGGCTCCCGGTCCTCCTTCCAGGAGGGCGCAGTGACAGAACCGGCTTGGCAGTGTTGGGAACTGAGCTGTGGGTGTGGGCACCCCGGCAAGTCCAGGTCCACGGTGCTGGCTGCCCTCGTGGAGGGGGCCGCTCGGCCAGCAGGCCAGGTGGTGCAGGCGTCGGTCCAGCCAGGTGCTCTGAGCGCCTCCTTCCAGCAGGCCAGCGCGTGGGTGCCCACCCCGCTCACCTGGGGCCTCGGTCTCTGTGAGAAGTAGCCTGCCCACACCTGGAGTCACCGCACCTGGGGTCACCATGCCTGGGGTTACCTCACACTTGACCCTTGACCTCTTGGGATGGGACTCACCATCATCGACCTCCCCTCCCCCCCCCCCCCCCCCCCCCGTCTGCTCCCTTCCCGAGTGTCTCTCTCGGCTGGTGGCACCACCGTGTCTGCCCCAGGCTGAGGCTGGCACTCGGATGTCAGGTTCCATCCTATCTGGCTGGATGGCAGGTCCTACCCTGGGCACCTTAGTGTCTCTCAACAGCCTCTACTGTAAAGACCCGGCTCCTTCACCCTGCCCGGGGTTCAGCAAGCCTCCCGACTACTAGCTGCCACAGCCCCATGGCCTCTGCCCTGGCTGGGCCCCGATCTCCTGCGCTTGCATTCTGGGGGGGTGCCCCCTGATCTCCTGCCCCTGTGTTCTGGGGGGGGTGCCCCCCGATCTCCTTCGCCTGTGTTCTGGGGGGTGGGTGCCCCCCAATCTCCTTCGCCTGTGTTCTGGGGGGGTGCCCCCCGATCTCCTTCGCCTGTGTTCTGGGGATGGGCTCAGCCACAAACCACCAGCCAAGCACATGGTCATCGCAGACCACAGCAACGGCGTGGATGGAGGAAAGCCCGGTGCGTGGTGACAGAGGCCTAAAGAGGTGGCTTCTAGGCTGGGACCTGGGGGGCAGGACTTGGTCACCGAGGGCCTGGGCTGGGAGGTCATTCCAGGTGGAGAAAGCATCTGCTAAGGCCCTGAGGTACGAAAGCAGAGGCTGGTGCAGGGCGTGGAGGGGCGAAATGCAGGAAGTGGGGCAGGGCTGGGGGTGCAGAGGCTGGCTCCTGAGGGTGCTCCAGGTCACGGCTGGGAGTTGGCAGTTTTTCCTAAAGGCAGTGGGAGCCACTGATGGCCTCTCGGGCTTGGTGCCGTGACCCGACGTGGGGTCAGATGGCCCTGGTGGGGGCGGTGAGGGGGACAGCCTGAGAGAGGGCGTTCAGTGACCCCGGCTGGGCGGGAGGCTGCGGAGCCAGGGCGGGGGCAGGGAGGGGGAGCTAACCGGGAGTGGGCCCGGGGAGGGCTCCCCACCCCACCGTGAGCTCTTTGAAGACCAAGGGTAAGCCTTCTTTTCCTCTGTAGCCGCAGGGCCGAGCACGGGTCTGGCGCCTCGAGCCCAAACGTTTGCTGCACAAATAAACGGTGGTGCGTCTTCGTGCAGCCGCGTCCTCCGGCTGGTCCCATCACCCACTGTCCCCGAGTAGCCAGGCAGTGACCCGGTATTGCCTTGTCCCAATTAAGTTATAATTACTGAGCCTCTTCAACCTCATTTCAGCTCTAGAGATGTCTGGGGGATGGAATGGGCACCCCGCACAGTCAACCCTGGGGCCTCGTGCCTGCCGGGGGTGGGGGGCACCGCGGGCCCTTCCGCAGGTGCTGGCGTCCTCGGTCTGAGCCCCGGTTCTGTCGCAGGGGTCTGCTTCCGGCACAGCCTCATCCCCTCCATCCAGGTTTGCAGTTTTCTGATTGGCTGAGAGGCTGAATGTGCTAGAGCAAGGGGAGGGTGAGCCTTGTGGTGAGGACGGCGGGGCTGCAGACGGGGCGGGGGGGGGGCGCCTCGGTTCAGCCCCGCTTTGCCGGTGGCCCCCACCAGCTGGTGGTCTCGTCTGTGAAGCGGGCACACGGACAGTCTTAGGACCCTTGATGTGGACACTCCAGCCAACCAGTACCACGTCCTGTGCCGGAGGCCCGGGAATGGGCTTCACCTCATCTCCAGGGACAGGCACCCCCTGGGGGACGATCGGTGCTCCGGGGCCCCACATGTCACGCTGAGTTTCCCGTGGAAGGGATCTCTGTCCCTTCTGTGTCCCTTCTGTCCCAAGTGAATCACGAAGAGCCTAGAGTCCACGGCTGGACCCCTTGTGGTTGGGGTGGGGTGAGGAGGGGGCTGGGGTTGGATGGCCAGGTTCTGGAAACTTTATTTCAGGGGCCTCAGCACGAGGGTGGGAAAAGTCGGCATGGGGCACTCCGCGCCAAAGCAGGGCTCGAACGCCAAAGGTCAGCCTGTGGGGAAGCTGACCTGAACTCGAAGCCCAGGGCGCCTGGGCCAGGAGGAGAGGAAGTCGGCCCTGGGCCAGCGGGGCCTGGGAGCTGCCTCGGGGGCACGGCTGGGCCGGTCCACCTTCACCTTCGTGAGGCGTGGGGCCCCCGCTCAGGGCTTCCGGATGCCGGGGCTGCACTGGGTGTGGTCAGACCCACACGGAAGCAGCCAGGGGCCAGGGGATCACAGTGTCACCGGAGGCCGTGCCTGGTGCTGGGGTCTAGGCTCCGAGAGCACCTGTGTTCCATCTGCTGGGAATCTGCGTGGGGCGAATGCCCGTAGTTAGGGTCTGGGGCCGTGACCATCCAGCTTCCTAGGCCTGCGACTCGGTGACAGGGCCTGGACTAGTATCTGTCAGGCCCCGGGGCATGAAGCGTGGAAGTAACATGAGATACACCAAATTCAGCTCGGCAGGCACTCCCTGCACAGCTGCTATGTGTCCTGTCTCCACTCCTGCTGCCTTGCCAGGTGGAGGCCGACACTTCGACCTGGACACAAGGTCGTCCTGCCAACACCGCGTCTTCACAGACACTAGCCAGTCCAGCCAGCCCGCTGGCATCTCTGAGGCCTCCGAGCAGGGCGCCCCGCCATACACCCAGCCGGTTCTGAGGCCAGGCTTCCCGTGGGCCCAAATGCCAGGCAGGCCCAGTGGCGGGACGGCTGGGAGCCAGGCTCTCATGCTGGGGCCTCGCGGGTACCATGGAGCCCCCGACCCAATGAGATACGGGGCAGCTGCTGAGACCATCAGTTTTACTCCAAGATTTAGAACCGAAACGTTACAAATTCTCATAAACGCGCACAGGCCAAAGAAGCAGAGTGTCCTTTTCCGCATCAGCCAAACTTCCGCTCTGGAGCAGGACGGAAGGGACGTCTACGCAAGTGCGTGACACAGAGCACACGTCCCTGACGGAGTCTGTGGCTGAGCTGGCGGCCCCAGATCGTCACCTACTAACCTTCTCACGCCACGAGCCTGCTCTCACAAACACATCTGGGGGTCTCTGACCGGAGGCGTTCGGGGGAGACAGCTCTTAACACGCGGGCATCTCGTCTCTTAGTTTTGCACCCCTGTCCCTTCCAAAGGCTGCCGCTAGCATGATTCAATACCTGAGCCAAGACTGATTTGGAATCAATATTCGATCTCCTTTTCAGGAATTCTTAGACACCGGATGAATTCCAGGTCTGATTGTACCCCTGACTCCGTGGGGCTGGGCGAGCCCCCGTGCTGGTCCTCGGTGTGTACGTGTGAACTGGGAAGCACAGGTCCGCGGTCTTTCTGAGCTGCGTTCACCTTTAACATTTATTTTCTGTCTGGCCTTTACTCCCGGCCCAGGTGGGTAGCGGAAACCACCTACACTCTACGAAGACCCAGCTAAAACGTGTTGTGAGCATGCTTCCACTTACGTTATTTGCGTGTGTTCTAAAATCTCTTAAAAGTGGGTGTTGTTATCTCCATTACCTAGATTACAAAACCAAAGCTCAGAGAAGCGGAGCCTGCTCACTGAGGTCACACAGACCGTAGGTCTGGGCGCTGAGATTCAGTCTCAGGCCTGCCTCTGGCTTCCGAGGGCTGAGAACAGACACCATGAGCCTCACAGCGACTCAGCCCCCCGCATCCCCCCGTCCAGGGCTCGGCTCTGGGCTCTGCTGTGGGGACACAGGTGGGCTCCAGACGGGCCTGGGGCTGTAGGCTGCTGGCAGGTGGACTCGGGCTGGCAAAGGTTGGCAATGTTCTGGAAGGCCAGCGAGGGCTGCTTCTCCAGGGCTGCGAGCGGCGTCTTTGGCCCAGCCTGGGTCTGGCTCTCCCAGGTGAGTCCTCCAGGCCCCGTTCGTGCTTGGAGCCCAGGGAGCTGCCTGCTCTCTGCTCTGCTCTGCAGTCCGCGAGCCTCTCCCTGCCGTGGGGCCTGCCATCCCGAGATGCACCCTGAAATATTCCTGCCCACATCCCCCCCGTCCCCAGAAATCACCGGACACCAGCAGACAAGGGCAGGAAAGGAAGGGGGATACTGCAGAGGCGGGGCTCAGACTCATCTCCACAGCGCGGTGGGCAACTTCCAAGCAGGCTTTTATTTCCGCCAATTGGGCCAATTCCCTCACCACTGGTCTGCACGCAGCAGTGGCTCCGAGACCCCAGTTCTCTTTCCAAACCCGAGCTGCGGACACCGGGCAGGTAAATCCCTCCCGGCAGGCCCGCCGTTCTCCCCGCCACCCAACACCTAGCTGGTTCGAGCCCCCATGGATCTCAGGCCCCTTCCAGCGATGACTTTTAGGATCCACGGTCTCTGACTTTCCCTTCCCAGAGGCGTGGAAACGGAGCAGAAGCCTTTGGAGAGCGCAGCAGGCTTAAAGATTGCTCTCCCTTTCCGGCGCTCCTCCCTCCCTCCACGCCAGAGGCGCACCCCCACCCCGCCCAGGCCCCCAGGCAAATCCAGGCCGGCCCTTAGCCCTGCGGCTCCCTGGGGAAACGCGAGGGCAGCGCGACTGCGGCGGCGGCGCAGGCAGTTGTGTGGGTGGGGGAGGGGAGGAGAGCAGCACCCCCCTGTCCCGCGGCCTCCGCAGCAGCCCTGCTCTCCGCGCGCCAGAGGGGTCCCTGGAACACCCGAGTCTGGTGCTCGGGCCTGGGGCCGGCTGGGAGCTCATCATGCTCTTTGGCACCGAACCGACCCCTGGGGCCCCGCACCCTGCAACTCGGCAGAGCTAGTGCTGGCCCCTCTTCACTCCCAGCGGCGGTGGAGCAGGGGACCCCGGCGCTCCGACGCCACCGTCTCGCCCTCCGCGGGCCTGGGGCAGACGATCGGGGCTGGCGGGGGCCGCGGGGTGGGAGTGGGGGTGGGGAGCACCATTTCTGGCTGGATGTGGGTCCTCATTCATCGTCTGTCTCTGGTCCTCCGGAACCCCGTCTTCTCCCGCACCCCGTCGCCCCCAGCGCCTCCGCGTCTCGGCCCCTGTGTCCCCGCCTCCCACAGAGCTCTCCGGGTGAAGGGCAGCCGCAGCCCGCGCCTACTCCCTGCCCGCAGTCCCTGCCCCCTCTGCCCACCGCGGGGTCACTTGCCCGCTAGGGCCAAACGTCCGCTCGCAGCGAGGGCGCCCAGAGTGGAGCGACCAAAGTTCGGGCGCCGCGGGCCACCTGAAGGCCCCGGGGTGCCGAGAGCCGCGGCCGCGGCGCGGGGAGGTCAGACGCGGCGGCGGCCTCACCTGTTTCTCCAGCGGCTCCTTGGCCGAGAGCGCAGGCTTGGGGGAGGGCGCGCGGTCGCAGACGCAGCCCTCCAGTAGGTAGAGCCCCGAGGGCCGCGAGCTCGAGTCGCTCTCGAAGTAGAAGAGCAGGTTCTGCAGCAGCGCGAACCACTTGGTTTGCCATTTTGTGTTGTCCGAACTCCGCTTGCTCAGGTAGCCTTTGCGCGTGCCGTCCTTGCGCGCCAGCAGTCCCAGGGACGCGACGTGGCCATCGTTCAGCCGGATCCCCTTCTGCATGGTGCTCGGAGGCCAGCGAGACCCCACGCGCTTACATCTTCTCCGCGCGGCACTCTGCAGCCCCCCCGTCCGTGCGCGCGGCGCGCTGCCTCTCTCCGACGCTCGCTCTCTCGCTCGCTCCTGGTCGCTCTCCCCTCCCCCCAAATATCTACACTCCGGGAGCTGGCGCCGAGCCGCAGCTTCTGGAAGAGAGATGTACCATTTCCCGCCGGAACCTCTCCTCCGCTCCGCAGCGCCCCCGGGCCCCGGAGAGGCTGTCCGACCCTCCCCCGGCGCCGGGCAAACTGAAGGACTGGCGAGCTGCGCGCGGGCGAGGGGCAGGCGGAGTCATGTGACGCCGATCCCTCGAAGAGCCCGTGTGAGCAGCGCGGACAGAGACACGCACGCAGCCCGCCGAGGCGCAGAGCGGCGCGCAGGCTGCACCTTGGCGCCACCTCCCCCTCCGCGGACGCACACACGCGCACACACAAATCCGGCCCCTCTCCCCGCCGTCTTCCCTGCTCCCCCCTCGGGCACTAAAACCCAAACCAGATCAATTTTCGTTTAACCCCAAGGAACCCCGGAGACTCGCGGTCCTGGGAGTTTGCGTCTTTGCGCCCCATGCGGCGCACTGTAGACCCGGGGTTAAGTCCCAGGTGACATTTGTCTTCCAGAGGCTCCCTCCCGGTACTTTATTTTTCTAATCCGAGATGGATGGAGGCGGGTGGTTGGCCAAATAGCTCTGAAGGAGCTTTCGGTCCTATTCCTTGCATAATCGGCCGGGTCACATTCATTTCGGCGTCCAGCCGCACTCCCGGTGGCTTCCTCAGCGACCTGAGGACAGCACAGGGGGCGCGGTGGGGGAGGGGTTAGGTGAGCGCTCACTTTATTTTGTTTTATTTTGAGCGTTGCCATAATTACCGGCGCCACCCCCGCCCCCCTGCGTCCCGAGGTCCAGCTGGCGAGCCTCTGCCGGGAGTTTTCTGCAAATACCCCCCAAAGCCTAAAGGCGGGCTTCAAACGCAGGCGCCAGGGACCATGGGAGCCTTCAAATAGCTGCGCTGGCGCAATGATACCTTAATGATAGATTTTCCGTTCTTATTTTTAGCTCCCATTCGCCTACACAGTTACACGGCATTTATCCGAGAACGTCACCGCGCCCGCATGCTGCACCGGCAGGGCGCGCGGGCCGCCGGGCGAGAGGGGCGCCGGGGCGGGGAGCGCGCACCGCCGGCTGCCGCAGAGGGACCCGGGGGGGCGTCCGGGCCGGCCCAGCGCGCTGGCGGCGGCGGAGGGCGGCGGCGGAGGCCCGGGGAGGGAGGGGAGGGAGGAAGGGAGGAAGGAAAGGAGGAAGGCAGGGAGGAAGGACACCATCTTCCAGCACCGAACCTGCGGGCACCCCTCCCCCGGCGCGCGCGCGCGCACACGCTCCCACGCGCGCACTGGCTCACACACCCGCCCGGGTCTGGCGCAGGGGAAGGAGCCCGGGAATCGGGTAGCGTATAGGCAGGAGGTCCGCGCAATCCGCGCAGAGAAGACGCCGCGCGGTGGGCGAGCTGGAGCTGCCCCCGGTCCCGGGCATCGGGGCGCCGACCCGCCTCCCCCCTGGGGAGCGCGCTGGGGTGGGGGAGAGACTCTGTTAACCTGAACGTGCCTTCTCAAGCGCCCGCACTCCCGGCGCGGGGACTCTGCAAGGAGCCCGGAGGCCGGGTTCTCTTCACCAATAATGAAAACAGAGAGGGGAGGTGGCTAAGCCCCTCGGTTCAGTCTTGACTTTCCCCCAGAGGGACCTTCCACTGTGACCACCTTGACTTCTCTCCCGCCCCCTTCATGGATGCAGAGTTTCCAGGAGTGAGGTTCTCAGCCCCGGCTCTCTGCACCCAAACTCCTGTATTGCGCGGATTGCCGCGGCGGCCAGGACGACCCCGGGGAAGGGGCGATGTTGTCAGCGCGTCCCGCAGGTCAGGGAAGTCATTTAACCCTCGCGCCTGTGGGGCAGGCGGCCCTCCCCCGTCTGCTCTGTGGTGCCGATGGGGGAAACGAGGCTGAGGCTCGCCTCGGAGGGCAGAGCTGGGGTTCGAACAGGGTCGTCTGTCCCCAAGATCCGTGTACAGCCGAATGGGTGGTCCCTGGGGTGGACGTAGGAGTGGCTTCTATCCTAAGAGGGGGCAGGGCCTCTCAGGTGGCCCAGGGCCCAGGTTGGGTCTGCAGGGCTGCCGGGGTGGCAGGGAGAACCTATGGTACCTGAGTCTGAGTGGGAATTGGCTGGCAGGAGGCCCGGAGTGGGGTCCCTACGCCCCGCGGCGGTGTTAGTGTGCAGTGAAGTCAGGGGGCCGCAGTGTCCCACAGACCCCTGCCTCTGTGTAGGCAGGGATCACCAGGCGTCTGGTTAAACCGCAGACCCTGCTCGTGGGCAGGCTCCGAGGGTGCGGGGAGCCGGCCGGTGATGCCGCCAGGCTGGACCTGGACCGCCTTGGAAGGACTCCGGGCGCTCAGGAGGTGGGGGAGCTGGGATGTGCTCACTCATTCCTTCATTCTTTTGTTCCCTCTCGCACACCCGACCCGGCACTGCTCACTGAGTCCCGGCCTGAGCCGGGCCTCTGCCGGGCCGCTGGGGACGCGGTGACTCACAGAACACTGCCCCTGTGCGGTGGGCTTAGGCCTCGAGGGCTGCTTTTCCGCAGGGTGCTCCATGTTCCTGGAGGAGAACCCTCCTGGGAGTCTGGGGCCCGGGTCTCTGTAGATGAGGGCAGCGAAGGGGCATGGAGGGATATTCTGGCGGGTTCGATTGCCCCACGCGGAAATGGCTAGCAGGTCCCAGGGACACTGGCCCGGCCGGACTCCCGCAAAGTCCCCACAGCGGGGTTTCTACTGGGCTTTGCACAGAGTCGGCCAGGGCGTTCCTTGAGACGGGTGGTCTGTGGGTCCGCTTGGCTCCGGGCCTGCGTACCGAGGACTTCTGGGGCCTGCTTGCCACGTCCACGGTGTGTGTGGGAGCTTCCGAGTGGTGGCGTGTGTGCACGCACGTGTGTACATACTCGCGCCCCCTGAGTGGTGGGCGGGCAGGTGTAACGTTTAGACAAGCTTGGCCCTTCTGGCACTGTATTAAAGGAGACCTAGCTTCCGCGTCACGAAGGGAAATGAAGACTTGAGTATGGACTCAGAAGCGGGTTTGGAAACGGAGGTCTGCCCAGGAGGGCTTGCTGCCCTAGCACGGGGCTCGGCCGGCCGGTTCCGCCAGGAGCCCGAGCGGGGACACGGGGCTGCTCGCCTGCACCTCCCAGCCAGCGAGAAGAGCCGTGTTGTTCCATCTGACGGGAGCTGTAATAAGGCTCTTTGTAAAACATGAACATTGAAAATGAAAGCGTAACTCCTTCCACTTTTTTTTTTCTGCTATCTAATCTTCTTGATTTTTTTCTACGCTACTATGTTTACCAAAATGGGCTTCTGCAAACACAGGCTATTTAAAATCTCCATCCCGCTCCCTTCACTTAACAGTGTGTGGGGACATGTTTTCATATTACCAGGAGTCTAATGAATAGATTCTTCGTGGTTAGGCATTTCCGTTGTTTTCAATTGGTAGATTTTGGAAATAACACTGCGTTAATATCTTTGCGTAGACACTTCCCTCCCTGAGGCTGAATTCCTGGCAGTGGCATTTCTAGGTTCGGGAAGGTGCGTTTGAAACACCGACACGTTATACTAGATTTCCAGGGAGGTCACTACTCTGCATGGCTTCCCCGGGCAGGTGGGAGTCCCGCTTCTGCACCGGCTGGTCCCTCCTGGAGGGGGATGGTACGCATCCCTTGAAATTCGCCCACTTCGAAAGGGCAAAATGACATCCGCTTCTTGTATTAATTTGTATTTCTTTTATTCTTTGTGAAGTTACACTTTTTAAAACAATTTTTTACGTTTATTTTTGAGAGAGACAAATAGACAGCAAGCAGGGGAGGGGCAGAGAGAGAAGGAGACACAGAATCCGAAGCAGGCTCCAGGCTCCAAGCCGTCAGCACAGAGCCCAACGCCGGGCTCAAATTCATGAACCAGGAGATCATGACCTGAGTTGAAGTCGGGTGCTTAACCGACTGAGCCCCCCCAGGCGCCCCTCCACTCATAATTTTAATTTGGAGTTTATTTTTGAGCGTGAAGCTGGAAGCTGGCTAATTATTAATTTTCCCCAAATGTCTGATAAGTTGTCCCAATGTCACTTGTTTGAATAATCCAAATTCTGCCACCGAGGGAAGTAGTGTCTTTGCCGTACACCAGACTCTCGTCTCTGCTTGGGAAAGGTCCGAGGCTGCTTTTCATCCCGTCGTTCTGTCTTCTGCCAGCGACGCGTGATTTTATTTGTTACTGCTTTATCATCCTGGTGGTACGGGAACACGCCCCCATCACTTTTTGTTTTTTTAGAGAAAAGGGAGGGGCAGGGGAAGGGGTGGGGGAGGGAGAGAGAGAGAGAGAGAGAGAGAGAGAGAGAATCCCAAGCAGGTGCCAGGCTCGGCGCAGCGTGGAGCCTGCTGTGGGGCTCGATTCCACAACCCTGGGACCACGACCTGAGCCGGAATCAAGAGCTGGACGCTCAACTGGCTGAGCCGCTCAGGTGTCCCTCACTTTTCATTTTTAAAGTGTTTCTAAAATGCATTTATTCATCAAGATTAACTTATTACATATCAATTACATCTGAACAAATAAAAGATTAATTCATTTCTCACTTGTCAAGTTCCAGAAAAGCCTCATTGTGCTTTTTACTGGAATTACAGTGAAAATATTTATTAAATTAGGAAGAATTAACACTTCTGTGAAGTTTCGTTTTCTTATTCATGAAAAAAGCATATCACTCCAATCTTTGTCCTTTATAAAGTTTTGTGATGGAATTTCACATGTTTCTTTCTATTTGTGTTGTACACTTCTCGTTTGATTTGTTTCTGGGTGTTACATTTTGTGGCTTCTAATAAAGATATGATCTTTTTTATTTTTTAATAGAAAAATATGATTAATATATAAGAAAGTTGTGGCCATTTATACATTTACTTTGTAAGCCACCACTACCCTGAATTCTTGTTGTTTTAAAATTTTTAATTTCTCTGTTTGGGTTTGCCAATCAGAGAGCTGGAAGACATCTACAATATTTAGGTGTTCTTGTATTTCTTAGAAAACCCCCATTTAACCCTGGTGGGTTTGTGCATTATCATGGTTTTATTTTGTATGTCTCTTCTTGAGTCAATCCTGGTGATTTATAATTTCCAAGATCATTTATTTACATCTTCCGTTATATTACACGGACTGAACATTTACTTAGGATTGTTCTGATTTTCTCCATCTGTCTTTTCCCTTTCCTAAGTACTGATTTTGTGTCTTATATTACCTGTCTTTCCTTGCAAAGGTTTTAATTTTATTATTTTTGTTGTGAAGGCTTTAAATTTATTTGTTTGCTTTATTTTTCTAGTTCATTAGTATACACCTGTACCTTTATTAAGCTTTCTCCTGCTTTCTTCAGATTTGTTTGTCGTTTCCCTCGACTTCTTGAGTGTGCGACTGATTTATTTTTATTATTTCCAGTTACTGTTTAAGACCATGCCCTTTCTTTTAAGTGCAGATTTTGTCCAGACCTAATGAGATTGCTATATAATTATATATAAAGTATGTGTTTTCTATATATTACATGTAAACTATATATGCTGCATAAAATATCTAACGTTTAAACATATTAACTATAACATGATTAAATGTGGTCTGTACTCTTTCTGCATTTGGAACGTACTGCTGTTTTTCCTGTGCCCTGTATGTGGTCGGTTCTGTGGCTGCCCCTCGGGCCCTGGGACAGGGGGCCCACGCTCCGTCCGCGAGCTATACAGTCGGATGGACGTCCAGTGGGTCGACTTAATACATTGTATTCTCCAGGAACGAATCTCTAATTCCGGTTTCTGTTCAGGGCAGCTGGGCACAGAAGCGGCAGACGTGTCTGGTCTTGAGCCCCAGGCCCGGGAATGTCCGTGTTCACAGTCCAGTGTCCCCGTGGCCGTCCAGACCCCCGGGGACTGCTCACGCTCAGCACCAGCCTCGCTGGAAGCAAATACAAAGCCAGCGACCGAGCGCTGCAAGGCTCGGACTTCCCAGAGTCACCCCCCGCCCCCGGCCCTGTCCATCGCCTGGACGTGGACACTGCACTCTGCCTTCGAGTGAACTTGGCTTCCTGGCCCATCGAGGATGAGGTGTGGAAAGTTCCGAGGGAGTCAAGTATATGGTGGACAGTGAGTCGGGAGAAGCAGCGGTCTGTCCTCACCGAGCAGAGCACAGAGCACGGCTCTACGGCCACGGGTGTAGGAATCCGTGCGGGGCACCCCCGGTGCCACTCGGCTCTCCGCCGGCGGCTCCTCGCGCTGGCAGGGGTGGGGGCGGTGGAAGCAGTCCCGGTCTCAGCTCCGTCCAGGGTATCTGTTTGGGTTTGGCCCAAGAGACAGGTTTTTCTGGAGGGAGAGAGAGTAGGTTGGGGTCACTGCTTCCTGCTCGGCCTCGTCTCTGGATCCCACCGGCTGCTCCCTCCCTTGCTCCTCGGGGCCAAGGGTGGTATCCACTCCCTGGGAGAGCATCATCTCTGGTGGCTTCCCTGCTCCTAGCCCAGACCCTTGGAAACAGTCCCTTTATTATACTCTTCTCCCAAATGGTCCAGTTTCAATGTTCTCTCTCTTTCCCGCTGGACCCTAACTGGCGCAGAGCTGGCGGGAAACGGGAGTAAGTCGGGCCGACTGCCTCATCTTTTGATTGGGAAGTGATCGGCGTAGGGCCACACAGGAAGTCCACGGCTAGAAACAGAATTCAGGTCTCTCGGCGCTTGGCCTGCATTCTTGCTTCTCCTCTATTCTTCCTTTGGATCAAACTGTGTTACATATATAGGCCTAGAATTGACTTATAAACATGGGAGAATATAAAAAATAAGTCAAAGAATTACCACCCCCTTCACTGGAATCCGGCCCAGCTAATCTGATCTTTTGAGTCATTTTAGGGGGAGTGGGAAGGGAAGTAGGCATATGTGCCCTGCATCTCATTTTAATTCAATATTTTTCTTATCTTTATGTGCTACTTTTTGTGATGAGAAGTTACTAGAGTGAACAAATAAGACAGGGGCGTGTGCAGACTTGAGAAACACCTCCAGTCAAAAACGTGGTGCTTCAAAGAGAAGGCAAATCTTCAGCCGACTGCAGAGCTGACCTCCCCAGAATGGCAGTTATAGAGAGGTCTAGAATGTTCCGGAGGGAGGCTTTACTGAGTTACAAGGTGAGGAATAGTTGTCCCCAGACCTTGTATTGGTTCTTTGGGGTATGCTTGTTGTGCAGTCGAAAATAAGAGAGGCTTTTAGGAAAGAGAATTCAGCGGGATTTTAAAGTAAATCTATTACCATCAGACTGATTTGGTGTTTTAAGTAAAAAAAGAAAGACCAGGGAAGGAATGTTTTCTTATAATCGAGGTGCCAGAAGCGTATGGTTACTTAGTAAATAACCTGCAAGACGCCGGCGGGGGGCAGGCAGGGAGCTGGCCCTTCACCAGCTGCTCGATGGGGAGGGGTCACTCTGCAGGTGGAGACGCGGGACTCGCATGCCAGCTACCCTGCCTCGGACCTCACCCCCTGAAAGGCAGGGCTGGCGGCCTACAGCGCGGGGCTCCGGAAGCCTAAGATGACAGGATTCTAGGCCGGGGTCTCATCCCAGGGAAGGGCAAAGGCCGACGGAAGGGACGAATGGACGTCGTCTCTCCCACCCCCGAAACCTAACACGAATGTCCTCCTCCAGCGACACTCTGAGGCAGCAATTTCCCACATCCTCTGTCTGCGCGGTAGGATGAGGCGTGACTCCGCCCCCAGGTCCAGGCCTGACCAATCAGAACACCGTACCCCCTCTGGCCTTCGCGAATGGACCAGAGATGGTCACGTGGTCCAAGCCAGCCCAATCAGAGCCAAAGAAACGCCTTTCGAGGGCCGTCTTAGGGGAGCAGCCAGGCGGCGCTGAGCCACGCGGCCCGCACCGTCGTCGCTGGCGGCGATATTGCCACCGCCGCCGAGAGGGAAGCCGGCAAGAGAAGAGCAGAAGGCGGATGGAAGGAAAGAGACTGGGTCTCGATGGTGTTTAACCGCGTGGATCCAGCTGGACCCGAAGCTGCTTCTCAGTCAAGTTGCCAGCGAACAGCGAACTCTCTTTTTTTGCGGGAACCGTCGGATTTTCCGGCACTTGCTTTCGGAAGAGCCCTGGTTAGTAGACCTGAAAGCGAGTGCGCAGAAGGGCTGCCTTCTGGGTGTGCCAGGTGCGCCTCAAGCTGGAGACATCGAGCACCGAGGCCGCGGACCCTGGGAGACCCTCTCCCCGCCCGCCCTGTTCACAGGAGAAGAAACGGAGGCCCGGGAAGGGGAGGAACCCGGGGCGGCGGGCAAGGCCAGGCTCAGCGGCCGTCAGGGCGCCAGGCGCCGGATTCTCGGGACTGGGGAGAAAATGCCCTTGACCCCGGGGGTTTCGGAGCCTGGCAGTGGGCTGCTCTGTCTGGCCTTCGATGACGGCTATGACAGCGGTACACGAGTGGCCGCGGCGTGCAGCAAGCCGAGGACGGAGCCCAGGGTCGTGCCAAAACCCCGCGTGAGCTTTGGGTGCGTCCGTGTTTTGTTCGCTGGCCGCTGCCCGCTGTCTGTCGGGAAGAAGCCGAATCGGCCAGGGGATTCTCGTTTCGTTCCCGAGACCTGGGCGCTCTGGGTCTTAACCACAGTCGATCGCAGGTCCAGGCCCGAGGTGAGAGGCTTTTGCTTCAGGCCTTCCTTCCCGTCGAATCCGCTCCATGTGTCCTGGCGAGCGTTCTGGCACGTGGCCCCTGGTGGGAAGCTCGGACTTACCCCTCGAGGGGACCGGATCCCAGCGCCTCGGGTGCGGAGTGTGGATGGGCAGGCGGGCGCAGCCTCCGCTCCCTCCGGGGGCCAGCACTGTCGCCCCAGCCGTGTGGCCCCCCGGGGTGCTCGCCTGAGCGGCGCTGGACTCTCCTTACGTCCAGAATGTAAGGGTCTCCCCGCGCCCGTCCGTCCCTCAGCCCGCGGGTTCTCCCCTCCTCCACCCCGCCCCGGGGGCACCTGTGTGGACCCGAGGATTCGGACATCTCCAAACCGAGCTCCCGGGTTTCTTTCTCCGTCAGTCTACGTCAGGTTGCCGAGCGACGAATGCAAATCTGCGTCCAAACGGCGCGGCCGCCCAGCCCGCAGGCCACGACCTTCACGCGCGAGCCTGTCTCCCAGGCCGGGGCTCCTCTCGACTTTGAGCCTGATTCTGATAGGACGGGAAGCCCGGCCGGGTCCGGCGTCGGGCGTCTGCGGTCTGGCTTCCCTTCTCTGCAGTATCGCGTGTAGGTGCTGGGTGGCCGCGGCTTGTGGGAGGCCGAGCACCCGAGGGCGGGAGGCCTCCGGTGCGCCGTCGTCGTCGGCATCGACGCGCCCCCCAGCGTCCCCCGAGCGTCCCTCGAGGTGCGCTTTGTCCCGTTTGGACCGTGGTCACCAATACGCATGGTCACCGCTGTGCCGCCTGCATCCCCGACCCCGGGGCTTCTCTGGTGGTGCTTCCTGGACACCCTGGGGAGGAGACACTCCTCTCGCTCACCCGTCCCCTGCCTCGCTGGCGGGAGGGGAGAACCCCCGAGCTTCCTTGGACGGCTGCCTAGCTGCCCTACGGCGTCAGCTCTGCCTGCGCCCTGGCCCCGTGCTGCGGGGGGGGCAGACACCTGGGAGAGACGCCGTCTCCCCAGACTCCACCTGCAAAGGAGGCACAGCCCTCCCTGGGCCGTATGGTTTCCCTCGAACAGAGACGGGGTTCCCGCCGTTTCCTTTGTCGGGGCGCTCGGTCCAGACGCGCCCACCGTCTGCCAGCTCTCCTGATCGCCGCTGGCTTTGTCCAGCCGGGGATCAGGTAATGGAAACGGTATTCAGGAACAGGCGCCGGCTTGAGTAATAGCGGGGAGGGTGCATCTTCTTGCCGTGTTCCCGATCCCAGGAGGAGGCGTCCGGGCTCTCGCCAGCGAGTCTCCTGTTAGCTGCGTGCATGCGTGTGTGTGCATGTGTGTGTGTGTGTGTGTGTGTGTGTGTTTAATGTGGATGTTCTTTCTCAGGTTGAGGGAGTTCCTCTTTATTCCTGGTTTTCTGAGAGATTTTGTCACGCAGTCCTGAAGTGTTGAGAATTTCGTCAAATATTTTTCCATATCGGTTGATAATAAAATGTGATTTTTCTCCCTAGTCCGTTAATACGGTGCATTATTAACATGGTAGGTTGTTGATATGGTTGATGGGCTTTCAAATATTGAACCAACTTAGCATCCCTGGAGGAAACCCCATTTGGGCCTGCTGTGTAATTCTTTGTACTTGTTGCCGGTTTCTAGTTGTTACTATTTTATTAAGGATTTTTGTGTCTACATTCATGAAGGAGATTGGTCTGTCGTTTTCCCTTTTTCAACTGTATTTGTCTGATTTTGTTATCAGGGTAATGTCGGTCTTATAAAACGTCCTCTCTGCTTTTCTGGACCAGATCGCGTAGCGCCGATGTTAGTTCTTAGCAATTCACACGGTGCTGGAAGTCCTACGTAGCTCAGTAAAGGCAGAAAGGGAAATAAAAGTCATACGGATCAGAAAGGGAGGCATCAAACGGTACCTATTTGCAGACGTCCTGAGGCCCAGGTAGAAAATCCCAGGAAATCGACAAGGAAAAATAATCCCAGGAGTGAGAAGGGAGCTCCTAAAGGCTGTAAGATCCAAAATCAACATATAGAAATCAATTGCATTTCTATTAAATAGCCTTAAATACATGAAAACCCAAATCAAAGTGCAATACCATTTACAATAGCTAGAGAGATGGAGAGAGAGAGAGAGAGGAAGAGAGGGAGGGAGAGAAGGAAAGGAGGGAGCAGAGAGAGAGAGAAGAAAACACTGGATCGGTCTGGAGAACCGAGCCGGTGGTGGGACCCGGTGTGGGTCCGAGGGCCCGAGCCTCGGGAGCATTGGTGTCCGAGGGCAGGAGGGGGCGGGTGTCCTGGCTTTGGCAGAGAACGCACTCCCTCTGCCTCCACCTTGCTGTCCTGTTTAGTCCCCGGCGGGTTGGGGGGCGCCCGCCCCCACTGGAGAGGGCGCCCATCGTTACGCCTACTGATCCAAGCACCACACTTTTCCAGAAACACCTGCGCAGACACTCCCGGAAGTAATGCTTTACCTGCTGTCTGGGCGTCCCTCCGCCCCGTCACGCTGACCCAGAAAATGAGCGATGAGCCTGTAAAATTAGCTGTGAACAACGGTCGGTTAGTTATGAGTCTAGCGAGGTGCATTCAGAACGTGCATACTTGGAACCGCAGAGGATGGCGGGAGAAACCAAAGCGCATTTAAGCCACAGCACGCCTCGCCGGAACCTTCCATCTTGTCGGACGTGGGTTCTCCCGCAGGCTGACGCACAGGTGTAATGCAGTCCCGACCAAAGCCCCAGCTGGGGTGCCCGCAGTGCGGACAAGGGAAGGCGAACTCGTGCGGTCCTTTCCCCAGAGGACCTGGGACGGTGGAGACGCCTCGACAAGGAAGAGGCGGAGGGGGAAGGTCAGTTCTGCCCAATTTCGAGACGCTGGACAGCTGTGTGACACTGGGGGAGGGACAGCCACAGGGGCAGGACAGAAGACTCCAGAAATCCACCCAAACAGGTTCAGCGAACGGAGTTTTGAGAAAAGCACAGAAGCAATTGGGCCGAAGAAGGTGAGTCCTTTACAAAGCGCTGGGGCGGCCGACGGCCTGCGGGCAAGGGCGGGAACCTCGCTTTAACCTTGCGGTGTGTGCGGCCACCAACTCGGGCGCCGGGTGGGGGGGGGGGGGTCGGTCAGGTGTCTGACTTGGGCTCAGGTCGTGATCTCACGCTTCACGGGTTCGAGCCCCGAGTCGGGTTCTGTGCCGACAGCTCAGAGCCTGGAGCCTGCTTCGGATTCTGGGTCTCCCTCTCTCTCTGCCCCTCCCCTGCTCCTGCTCTGTCTCTCTCTCGCTCTGAAAAATAAACATTAAAAAAAAAAAAAAGAACTCAAAACATGGATCGTAGATACAAACGTGAAACCTACGACTTTCAGGAGAAAACCGGGCACAGAGCTTGGCGAAGAGTTCTGAGGTTTGACAACAGAGGAGCCACCTATTAAAGAAAAGTCGATACATGGGCCGACGTGACAATTAAACTACTCTGTCAAGAGGATAAAGGGACAGGTTCCAAGTCGGGAGAAGATACTTGCCAACCACGTATCTGACAGACGATTCCTGTCTGGAATGTTACAAGAAAACCTCTCAACGCTCGGGAGTCAGGCTACAGATGACACAAGTGGAGAATGCCGAGGCACCAGGAAGGGACAGTGTGCTCCGGGGGACGCGTGGGTGGCAAACCGGCCCGGGAAACGGTGGGCAGTGCGGCTCGCCGCGGGGGTGACACAAGGTACCGCCACGGCGAGCTGTCGCCACACCCGCTACAGCAGTGAAAACAAAAAGCCGTGACCATACCCAATGCTGGCAAGGATGCGGAACAACCGGGCGTCTCCTCCGCGGCTGGCGGGACCGAGGACCGGTCGGGCTGGTCTGGAAAAGGGTTCGGTGGCTTCTTGCAAAATCGTTTGTGTGCTCAGCACGTGACCCAGAAGCCACACTTCTGGGGTCCGTCCCAGGGAAGTGAAAACTTCGGTCCGCATTAAACTCCGCGCAGAAATGCTGACAGCAGCTTCGTTGCAATAGCGCCGAACAGGAAGTGACCAGAACGTCCCTCAGTGACAGTGATCAAGTTAACTGTGACGCGTTCCTATTGGAATCTCGCTTGGCAGTGAGAAGTACTAAACCATCGGTACACTCGGCACCCCGGATGGACTTCCAGGGCCCTGGGCTGATCTCAAAGCCACGTACTATACGGTTCTATTCTAGAACATTCTCAAAATGACAGACTATACGGGTAGAAGACGGATAGTGTCAGCCTGGGTTTCTGCGCGGGAGGGAAGCAGGAGAAGGGTCTCTCTGCCGCGGGGACACAGTCCCGTGTCTTTGTCACGGTGGTGGTTACGCAGACCTGCAGGTGTGGCCCAGTGGTGGGGGGTCGCACACACATTGTGTGCACGGGACGCATGTCAAGTTTCCAGTTTTGAGTCGTGCGAGACGGGAGACTGGGTGAAGAACATACTGGAACTTTCCATAACATTTTCGCAACGTCCCGAGCGTGTATAATTATTTCAGAATAAAAAGTTTAAAATGTATGTATGTGTGCAAGAAAACACCCGTCCCGATGCATCGTGGGAATTGTTTCCAAATCTATTGTTTATGCCTTTAGGGCCTCGGCTTTAAAAAGTGGGTTAGAATCTTATTTTATAAATTCAAATTTGTAACATTTTCTTATTATAGATTACAGCTGCAGAGAGATGATACCCCGCTCTCCAGGGAGTTAGAATTTGTCGCGTGTTGTGTTAAAACACCCATGTTCCTTTTTTATTACAGGTTTTTTGAAGCCGCGACTTATTTTTAGCACTATACTGAGTGTACACAGATGAAAAAGTTAGTAGTGTCACCCTTCTCCCCACGTCCTCAGTTACCTTCAACCCCTGCCTCCTTTCCCCTGCATTTCCCATGTCTCTAAAAACTAGGCTTACATGGATACGGTGTCCCTTTCACCGACAGTCCACGGCGGGACTCGGTCCCGAGACCCAGGGTCGCTTCTGGTTCGCCCCTCGTTATGTGAGGGGATCTCCGAACCTTCCCCCCGTTCAGCCCCGGGCACCAGGGACCTCAGGGAACGAGGGTACGGAACACGGGGGTGGGTTTCGGTAGGTGTGCCTGTCACCCTTCCGCTTCCCCGTCCGTCCCCAGTGTCTCTATCAGGATCGCGGCCGGTCCGCAGTCGGCGCGTCTGGCCTTGTAACATCGCAGACACCGCTCCCTGCGGGCGACGGGGGCCGGGTGCCGTGGCTCCACCCCGGTCGGCCTCTCGCGTCCCGCCGTTAAGAACCTTCCTGGCTTGTCCGCGGCTGTGGCTGCGGCCCCGTGCTCCCCCTCGCGGCCCCCCGGAGTCCCCCCGCCAGCATTGTCCTGGCGCTTCCTTCACTGCGCTTCTGGGTTCCATCCGCTCTCTGGCTCCCGCGGCTTTCTTCCTTTCCCGTTTCCCGTTCGCTGTGCCGGGAAAGGGTTGTGCGGGAAATACGGTATCGGGGTTTGGGGTGTCCGAAAGTAGCTCCAAGGCGCCACGGCTGCGTGGAGAGTGCGGCTGGGAACGGACTTTAGGCTGCGGATGGCTTTCTGACAACTCCTCGAAGGCCTCGCTCCACTGTGTTCTAGCAGCTTCCCGCTGGGAACTGCGAGGGCCCTCTGGCTCCGCCTCTGTCATTGGCCGTTGGGAGGTGTTTTGTCTTCCTCTCGGAAAGCTCGTTGGGTGTTTTGTTGCTGATATTCTGAAATCCCACGGTCGTGCACACAGCCCAGGCTTTCGACATTCAAACGAGTGTACCCTCATTCCCTGCGGTCCTTAGTGCCCAGGGCTGAGCGGGGTCGGGGGGCAGGTTCGGAGATACCCTCACATAACGAGGGGCCAAACAAGACGGGCTCCCGGTCTCAGGACCGAATCGTGTCCCACTGAGGACCGTCGGCGAAAGGCTCCGGAGTGAAGGCAGAGAAGGAGAGCTTGAAGAGAATTAAAATCCGCAGAAAGCTGGCTAAACCCGGGAGAGTAACCCGGCAATTTCAAAGGCTGCGTGCGTTCCGGCCTCAGTGCCTTTGCTTGAGCTCCTCCCTGGGTGGAACGATACGTGGCTGCCAACAGGGAGAATTGCGTCCCGTGGTCTAGATACATGAGGGCTTGTGTTCCCGGGGAAAGGAGGGCTGGACGCAGGCGGCTCTTGGCCGTGCGGGACCCGGCGTCTGTCTGTCTGTCTGCTCCAGCTTCGCCAGCGTGTTGTGTGCATCTTCAGGGTCACAAGGTGGCTGCTTGTGACCAAGCCTCGCTCCCCGTCCCACCCCCCCGGCCTCACTCCCCCCTCTCCCCTCCCCCCCGCCCCGGCCTCACTACCCCCACTGCCACGATTCCTGACTTCTGGAACTCCCTACGTAAGCAAGCTCTGAACGCTCTGTCTGGGAGGCCGGCTGCAAGGAGTGGCTCGTTTTCACGTATTTATGCCTTAAACCGAAGACCAGACACTGCCGGCTCCTGTCTCCCGTCCCTTCACGGTGTCGGTAGTTTTCGGGAGCCGCGTTCGGCAAGCGAACCTGCCGGCTTGTCACAGGTGAGTTCTGAGTCACCAGCGACACTTGAAGAAATGCCAGAATAATGTTGGCCGGTGACGCGTAACCAGGGGGACGGGAGCCGCGCGGCTCTGTGGAGGACCGCGGGGATCTCGTCCGTAAGCCGGGAAACAGCTCGTGGCTTTCTCCAAGGGGTTCCTTCCGGCTTCTGCGCAGCACTCCCGGGAGGAGGGCACCGGGCAGGAGTCAGTGGCGGTGGGCCGCAGACGGGTACACTGGGGCACAGGACGCTCACTACCACTGTAAGAAAATTAAGCAGCGGACGGGACCGCCGCGGCGAATGCGTGTGAAGGAGGCAGCGAAGTGGGAGACCGTGACTCACGCGTTCACCCGGCCGGTCATTCGCCGGGCTTCGGGGAGCCCCTGTGCGCCAGGCTCTCTGCCGGCCCGGAGGGGGCGGAGACAGTCAAACGGGACCCCCGCCCGCCCGCAGGGAGCCTTGGGAAGCAGACACTCAGGCGAATAGTTTCAGCGTTCCGTGTGCGGGCCCACCTCGCACGGGCACGGTCGTTTGGGCGCCTCGCCGCACGACCTGCTTAGCCGAAGGCGAAAGGGACCTGAAATCCGGCCCTTGGGCTGCTCGCCGAACCTCCGCCCCGTCCGAGGAAGGGGCCCCTGTCCCCGGTGGGGAAGACGTGGGCGAACTCTGCTGCCACCGCGGGACCCTCGCCCACGGTTCTGCAGCGGTGACCTGCCAGCCGTCCCGGCACCGATCACAAGTGGACGCCCCGATAATCAACAGCAGCCCCCGGTCCAGGTTCTGGGATTCGCTCTGTCAGCGAGATCTGCGCTCCCTCCCCCTCCCTGGGCCTCAGTCTCCCCTCTGCAGTGTCGGGTGGGCCAGATGAGCGCAAAGGCCTTCAGTACAGCCTAGGCGAGCGTGATTTCCCGCGGAGCACCCTGGCGGCGATGGCTCCCACCTGACACCTGCCGCCTGGCTAGTCGGGAAATCCCGGCCCTTCCTCAGCGCAGAAGGGCTGCCCGAGCCCCAGCGCCCAAAGGCTGGAGGAAGTCATGGCCAATGCTGGCAGCCTTCTGGCGGAGTGATGATGGAGGTGCAGGTGATCGGAGGTCCCGGGGGCTGTAGGGGGTGCGCAGAGGTCCGCAGGGGGCCTGGGGCTGACCCCAACTCGTGGGTTCCAGACTCCTTCAGATTTTTCTTCAGCACAAAGGCCAGACAAAGAAGCAGACAGCAAAGCCAGGACCGGGTCAGCATGGACACTGTGGGGCAGGGCGCAGGGGCCCTGGGGACACTGGGCACAGCCCTTCCTGGGTCTCAGGAAGGTCACGCATCAGCTGGGCCTCCTGGACCCACCGAGGCCAAGAACCGGGGTGGAGAGAGGTGTGGCCACGGGCAGAGCTCGGGCAGAGGTGGCCGGACACCTAGGCTCGCCCGGCCCCAGGACCGGACCCTGTCCGGCTCAGCTTCCCCGCGCATAAAACAGGGACAGCAATCTCTGCTCGGCCGGGTGGCCGTGAGCATCAGCTGTGTGGGGCGTGAGGTCCCAGCATGGGGCTCAGGCTCTGCGCCCAAGTGACCGCGTCTGTGAGTCTGACCTGGAGCGTGGCACGGGCGGGAACGGCATTCCGCGTGGCGAGAGGGCCCATCGCGCCTGCGCTCCAGCTGCGAAACGCCCCCTCCTGCCTCCCCGTGCATCTGGATGAAGGGCCTGGGCGTCTGGCTCGTGCGACCGCTTCCTGTACTAGAAGGAATTCGAAGACGGCCGTCGCCAGCCTGTGTTCTGGAGATGGCGACAAGCTGTACCCAGGTGGCGGGCGACGGGACTTCTGTTTTGGTGACAGAGTCAAACGGATACTTGCAGCGTGCTGTCAGGTCGGAGCTGCAGGGAGGGCACGGCCCACGGAGCCGGGCAGGAAGCGCGTACCTCCGCGAGGCCACGTCCGACAGCCGGCGCGTCCGCGTGTCGGCGGGGAGATCAGACCCACCGGCTCTGGGAGCTTCGGGCGGAGCGCACCCGCCGCTGACGGCAGGACAGGAGCATGCGGCTGTCCCGGGGACAGGAGCTGGCGGCAGGAGCTCGCCTCGGTCCCCACGCGCAGCCCCACCGTGTGTAACAGGTGTCTCTCCTTGATTCTCCAAACCACCCCCGGGGGGGAGACGGCACCGCCATTCCACAGACAGAGAAACTGAGGCCCAGAGAGGATACTAGACCAGCCAGGGCAATACAGCGTGGGATGGGGCGACAGCAGGACCAGAACCCAGGAGCCGGCTGCGGACGGCAGGGTCACCCCAGTGTAGAGTCCGTGTCCTCGGAATCCAACCCGGGCGGGAGCCGAGCTAATAAGGCAGGTCTGGCTTTTCCCTCTTTGTCTGTTTGTTTGTTTAGAGAGGGACCAAGCGAGTGCCGGCAGGGGGAGGGCAGACGGAGACAGAGGAGACCCTGAGCAAGCAGCCCCCACGCTCAGCACGGGGCCCGATCCGGGGCTCCATCCCCCCGACCCTGGGATCATGACCTGAGCGGAAGCCGAGTCAGCCGCTCAGCTGACAGAGCGGGCCGGGCACCCCGGGTCTGGGAGCTCTGAAGCGGAGCGTGCTGTCCCCAGAGAAGGCTGAGCACCGCGTCCCCCGTCCGCCCCCCGGGCTGGCTTCCCTCGGGTCGGCCGGGATCGCTGTGCTCTCGGGTGCAGCCCACACCACAGGTGGGGTTTCTTACTCCTCCCTGGAGCCTCGCGTGTCACGCCGTCCTCCGTGGACCTCAGGCCCCAACGGCGGATCCTGCGTCTGAATCGCCCAGTCTCGCCGGGATGCCAGGCGCACAGTCGTTACGAAGCAAACGCAGACCTTTTCCTCTTGGAGGAGGGGTGGGGTTTGGTCCAGAGGAGGTGGGTGGCGCCGCTCCAGGCGGAGAGATGAGCTCGCGTGGGAGAAAAGCCCGGACTGAGTGCGCATCCTCCCCGCGTGGGGCACACGGGGCCTGGCGCGTAGCAGGTGCTAACTGAAGACGGCTGGGTGAATACTGGAAGGAAACAAGGACAGTCACAAGCAAATCCTGTCGGGTTCTTTGTTCCTCTGAGTTCGTCTGTGTGGCTCGCTTGAGTGTTCTTGGCTCGAGCACCTGCGGAGCGAGGGGCCAGGATACAGAGAACCCGCAGGGGCCCCCAGGCATCCGGCGATATTCCCAGATGTTCCGTTACACTGGCGAGGGGCCTCCAGGGCTCTGGGGCTACAAGTCCGCCACCTGGGTCCCCGGGGAGCAAAGAGGAAGCCCTGGCGTAGGCCGATGGCCCCGCGGGCTCGTACCTCTCCTCGGCCGGTGGGGCCTGGGCTGCCTCGGAACCCCATGCCCGACGCGGCGCCTGGCAGGCAGTAGACGGCCATCAGCGTCGGTGGGACGCGGGGTCGATTGGACGCAGAGTCACATAACTGATCAAGACTCCTGAGCTCGGGCCGCCTGGGAGTTCAGAGCTGAAGTTGGAGCGCAGCTCTCCGGCTGTCCGGGGGCCCGGGCCGGCGTCTCTGGGCGCCGACTTCCTGTCGGACTCCACCTCGCTCGGTGGACGCTTCCTGTGCTGACCCGCCTAACCCATGCTTGCGGCGTGTGGAAAGACTCGCCCGCTCCCTCGCCATTTAAAGTGAAGGCGCATGCTGCGGGCCGGTCACGTGAACGTCGTGTAACTGCCAGAAGACAGAGCGGCGTAAACGGTGTGGCAGAGCAGATGAGGTCTCCTGGTCAGGACGCTCCTTCAGCAAGAGCTCTCAGGTCAGGAGGTCGGGTCCCGGGTGCTCTTGGGGCTCAGGGCTGCCAGGCGGCTGGCAGGGGTTCTGCCGTGAGTGGACACGGGCTGTGGCTGGGCTGCACAGAACTTTTGGCAAATTAAGAAAAGGCGCGGCTGTGGGTAGATGCAGCACTGTGCAAAGGAGAGTTCGCTGGGCTCCAGTCCCCTCCTGTGGCCTTGGTGGAGCATCTTTGTACAGTCGACAACTCGTACCACTGTACATGGTGGTCTTGAATAGGAAGGCCTCTGAGGTGGAGAATGTCTCATTTCTCTTGGTGGTTGGACCCCATCCTTTAGGGCCCGCCCGGCAGACGGGGGGGTCTTGTAGTCAGTTTTCTCCTTAGCAGAGGCTGCTTGACCCTTCGGGAAACAAGGTCGGGAGGGGACAGAGGGCCTGGAAGGAGGCAACACAGACCTGGCTCTTCCCTTACAATGTGGCGAAGATACGGGGTCAGAGAGGGGAGCACTGCCTCAGGAGTCCGCCAGGCGGCTCAGAGGACACGCCCTGTGGCTGGCAGGCCGGCAGGGGAAAGGCGTTCGGGCGGGGGCAGGGGGGAGAGGAGCCTGGCGAAGGCCCAGGTCTCTGAGCGTGCAAGGGGGGTATTGGGGGCAGGGGTTGACGAGGCAGTGGCGTCTCTCTCTTACTGGCCCAGCGTCACCTGTCCCGTGGGGCCGTCCTTCGCTTCCTCCGGTCCCTTCCCTGAAGTCTCCGGTGCATGTGTGCACCTCCGGACACCCGGTGTCTGCAGTCATTCATGCCCCTGACCTCTCCCGGGGTGGGGTGGAGGAGGGCTTGGGCCGCCGACCCTGGAGCGCACGGGCCCTGAGTCCCAGCCGACCTCTGGGGCCCACGGGGCCTGAGTCCCAGCCGACCCCTGGGGCCCACGGGGCCTGAGTCCCAGCCGACCCCTGGGGCGCACGGGGCCTGAGTCCCAGCCGACCCCTGGGGCGCATGGGGCCTGAGTCCCAGCCGACCCCTGGGGTGCACGGGCCCTGAGTCCCAGCCGACCCCTGGGGCCCACGGGGCCTGAGTCCCAGCCGACCTCTGGGGCCCACGGGGCCTGAGTCCCAGCCGACCGCACAGTCCTGAGAACCGCCCGCCTGCCATCCGCTGAGTTCCCGACCCTCGGCGCCTCCAGCCGAGAACAATTCTTGTTTGAAGCCCCTGTGTCGGGCAGTTCCGCAGCAACAGATGGTGGGCCCAGCACCCCACACCTCGCCCACTCACAGGCCCTAAGCACCATGGGGCTCCCCGAATTCCCCGACACCGTGCGGCTTCCTCTGTAGGTCGGAGACACTCCAGCTGGGGTTGGAGGAGTGGGGAATTGGGGCAGCGGGTGCCGCCTCTGTTTGGGGGCCTGACGGGAGTGGCAGAGAGGGACGTGCCTGTGCTCTGGAAAGCTTCCCCTGCAGAAAGGGCCCCCTGGCCTTCTCGAAGCACCAGCGATGGTGCCGCCCAGCGCCGCTGCCCGCCGGCACCAAGCAGTGCGGGGAGGGGTCCGTGCTATGGACCTCTGACTTCTCCCCCGAGGGCAGGAACGGGGTGCCCAGCTCCGCGGGCAAAGCCGGGGAGGCCGCGGGGAGCTCTGAGTCCTAGGCCGGCTGGAGCCCCCCCCCCACCCAGCCCGTCGGAGCTGCAGGACCCTGGAGCCGCTAACGGTCTCCGCCAGGCTGCTTCGAAGCAGCTCGGAGAGCGCGCGGAGGCAGCCGGAATCCCAGCGCTGCTGGACAACGGAAGCCAGCGCAGAACTAAAGACCAGTCTCCCCGTAGGATCCAGCGAGTTCCACCGCCGTCCGTGTGCAGAGATCGTCACCTAATGAAAATGTCACGTCTGAGCGACGGGGTTTTCCATCCGGCGGTGAACGCGTGCCCCAACGACAGGGCAGAATCAGTAAGCACAAGTCCAGACGCCCGGAGTCACTATGAAAACGTCTCCCCGCCCAGGTTAGGACCGCCAAGCCGATGACTCCGCCAGGCCGATGCGCCACCCCCCACCCCCCCACCCCCGTTCAGACTGTATTAATAAAACCTCGTCTGCTTTCCCAGAGCTATGGATTAAGCTCCCTAGTTGTGTTATTTATTCTCACCACCTTTCCTGCTTGAATCACAAAATAAATGTCAATTTCAAAAGTTAGATGGTGAATATTCATCTCTCTAGAATATTGTGGGTGGGAGGCGTTCTCTCTGGCGGCGCCGGGGAGAACCCACGATTGAAATGGGAGGTACGCACCGGAGAAAAAGCCACGGGAAGTGTATTTTAAAAGTCTTTTTTTGGGGTGCCTGGGAGGCTCGGTCAGTTAAGCGTCCGACTTTAGCTCAGGTCATGATCTCATGGTCTGTGAGTTCGAGCCCCGCGTCGGGCTCTGTGCTGACAGCTCGGAGCCTGGAGCCTGCTTTGGATTCTGTGTCTCCCTCTCTCTCTGCCCCTCCCCTGCTCACGCTCTGTGTCTATGTTTCTCAAAAAAAAAAAAAGTCTTTTTTTTCCTTTTATTTCCTTTTTGCATCCCATGCCCCCTGAGCCTCCTCCCGCCAGGAGAGCGCTCAGTAGGGCAGCGGAACGCCGCTCGGTCTCGTCTGGTCAGCGCGCGCTGTGGGTGCGTTTTCTCGTCGGCGGTGTTGCTGTCCGGTTGGCACCGTGTGGCTCGGATCTGTCTCCAGCCGCGTGAACGTGTCATCAGTCGACGGTTCCGGGACAGGCACCCCCGAGTCTCGCCGGTCGGCTCTGCCCGGGACGGACCTCCCGAGGCCTCCGCTCCCTGGACCATACGGTCCTCGACCCCTGTGTTCCCATCCCCTCGCAGACCCGATGAAATGATGTCCGTGCATGGTATTTACAAACTACGGCGTATGTCTCGTGCCTTTAAATTCGGTGTAAAATATATATACATACGGTGAACATGCAGATTTATGAAGCCAAATTTAGATTGCTTCAATTCTCTCTTTGTTTTAATAACGAAAATGTTCAAAGAGCCCAAACAATTGACATGGTGACTTTGAAAACACAGAATCATGTTAGAAACAAATGATTTTCTAATTTGTTTCTAATTTAGAACATACCCATGAGTGGAAAGAAAAAAACAACCCGCTAGAAACAATCGGATCTGTTGTACCGTTGAAAGCGAGCGCGCTCTCGCGGGGCGACCTCCTGCGGTCCGCACGAGTCCTTTCTCCAGCCGAGCACAGGGCTAGGGGTTTGGGAAGCGGCTCCAGGTCCCGGGGAGAGGGGATCGCGATCGCACGGGCCTCAGGCGCCCGAGCAGGTGCGCTCCCCGCCCCCGCCTCCCCGCCTACTTGGAGGGGAGGAAGTCGGGTGCCTCGCAGGCCCACGCGGCTCCCGGCGTGGGTTCTTCCGTGCGTTCGTGTGTCCTTCATCGCACCCTGACACACTTGGTCCCCCTTCCCGTCGGCATCCGGCAGCTCCCCATTCCGAGGCTGGCTTGTGCGGGAGCTGCTGGAGTGTGTGTGGAGACCCCGGCCCTTGGTCAGAGGCAGCACGCCCGAGGGCTGGGCTGGGGGACCCCGCTGCGACAGAGCCGCCTCCTGTTTGGGGTTGAGGCAGGCCTGGTGTGCTGGGATCACGACCCCTCAGGTCCCAACCCTCATCTCCTTCCCGTTAATCCTGGAACCTGAGGCCGGTCCCTCTTCCCCGTGTCCGTGGTGCTCACGATGTCCCCGTCCGATTCCTGTCGAAGCTCCTTTAGCAAGACGTACGGGAGCGGCAGGAGCGTGGTGGGATGGCTGTGAGGAAGGGCGGGCTCCCGGTCAGGGGCTGACGTGCTTTCAGCTGGGACAGCCGAACTGGTGGAGGACCGGCACCGGGGCCGATAGGGGACTGGAGCAGCAGGGAGCTCGGGGACTACGATATCCAAGGCCGGGAGTGTCACCCAATCCTTGTGTGTGTGTGTGGGGGGGGGGGGGTAGATCCCTACCTCACACCAGACACAGGGCTCTCTGAGTGTTCATAGAGGGAGTGTCGCAGTAGGCTAGAGAATACTGGTGAAAATGTTATCTGAACCCAGAATGAGGAAGGTTTATAAACATAGCCACAAAGGCAAAAATCCATGAAGGAAAGTATTGATAGATTTCACCAAGAGGAAAACTTAGGTAACTCCCGTATCTATGGACCCATTAAAAATGAAACTTAAAAGCAAAATCAAATAAAACAGGGCGGGGGGGGGGGCCACTGTTTGCAGCATGCGTGGCAGTCATCCGTGTCGTCAGCGTATCAGGAGCGTCCTGCATCTGTAGGGACAAAGGTGAGGCTGAGCGGAGCACGGATAAGGCACCGCGGTGGCAGGAAGCTGCCGGCCAAGTGGGGACAGGCTGACGAGATGAGACCCCTTGTCTCCGAGTGAGGCAGCAGTTGGTTCCATCTGCAGTTTTATCTCCTGGTTAGGTCCCAGTTTGCCTCGTGTCTCCCGGTGGTCCCGTCCGTGGCCACCAGCACCAGCGCGTGGCCCCGAGTTGGGGAACCCATTTCATGGAGGAGGAGTGGGTGAGGGCACAGCAGAGGGGCTCCCGGGTCCCCATCGGCCGGAAGGAGCCAGCCCAAGGAGCCAGCTCGGGGACAACGCCTGCCTGGGCTGAGCGACGGGTGGCTCCGTGCTCCCAGTGGCTGGCACACTCGGGGCCGGGGACCCGCCCAAGAAAGCGGTGTTCCTTCCCTGGGAACCGAGGCCCTGTGGGGTCACAGCTCTGTTTCCCAGGCGTGGAACGCTCCCATCAGGGGACACGTAGCTCTGACCTTGGAGCCACGATCTGTCCACAGATGAAACTAGGGGAAGGCTGGGAGCCGGCTTCCTCGCTCGTCTCTGGGGAGGACGGTGCTGGGCGCGTCTGTTTGACTCCTCGGAGGACCCCGGGAGTGAGCACCGCCGCCCACAGGGGTGGTCGGACTGGGGCCCGTCCCCGCGTTGTCCGTCCCCGCTGCTTCCTCGGGGCTAACTCCCGAGAGACTGACTGCTTACGAGCCCCGGGGAGGTGCTCGCGGGCCCGGGGTTCGTGGGATCGCGTTTCACTGCCGGTCACTTCTGTGTCACTTCCTTTTATCCCATGTGACCCTGATGGACGAACTGTCACGACGTGAAAACCCAGCACCTTCCCGGGCTCATCCCGGGCCCAGGGCGAGGCGCTGCCGTCCGCTTTGGGGCCGCAGCGTGGCTGACCCCGACTCCACCTGCACGCGAGTGGCCGGCATCGTAGAGCGGTGACCGCCCGCCAGGCCGCGCTTGGGGACCGCCGTCCGCGGACTCTGACACCTCTTCGCAGCCTCTGAGCAGATGCTTCATTCCGGACTTTTTCCTGGCCACGCCCACGGAGCGCCGTGTCTCCCCGACGGGTAGCGTGTCTCCCCCGGGAGCAACGGCAGGCAGGTCCCCTCCGTTTAGAACAGATTCGGGTTCCGAAGTTCAGGGCTCCCCTCCTGAGGTACGGTGTCACCTGCCACCTAGACCTCTTTGCGTCACCCGGTGAGAAAAAGGCGGTCCCCGCGAGTCACGGAGGCCTCTGCCTCTGACCCAGGAGGCTGGTTTTCCGCCGGCGCCCACGGGGCTGGCAAGGCCGACTCGGCGGCTTGTGAACAGGACGAAACGTGAGTTCCTCCGGTGTGCTTGTGCCCTTCCGGCCCTTGCCGAATTCCAGCCCTTCCTGTGCTGTGATGCTCGGTGGGCAAGGTGACGCGAACTCACCAGTGACGCTCACTCTGTTCCCTCCACCTGGAGAGCGACCTCTCCCCGAGGGAGCCAGCTCTGCGAGCCTCTCCGACGTCAGCACCGCCGCCGCCTCCCACACTGAGGCTGGGAGCCCAGACCCCCGCCCTCGGTGACCTCGGACGAGCTCTTCTGCTTGCATGGCACCCACGTGCTCACGTGGAGGGCACCACGGCGCGGGTCCCGCTGAGTTGTTGGAGGCACTGTGTGTGTTGGAGGAGGTCGCGTGTGTCAGGCCATGACTTTCTGGGCAGCGACCATCCATCCTGTCCAAGCCTGGCCCCGCCCCAGGCCCAGCCCGGCCCCGGTAAGGACAGGCTGGGAAGCAGGGACCCGAGCACAGCTAATTTTCTGTGTTTCTCCAATTTCCGCCTCGTCTCTGCTTTCCCGCCCTGGTTTCCACGTAGTCCCTCCGCCTACTCCCGCCCCATCGTTCGGTCCGGAAGCAAATGGCCCCTCGCTGAGACCGCGGCTCCCCGAGGAAGCCCAGACATCCGTCCCAACTAGGCTGGAGCCACACGGACGCGGCTTCCATGGCAACCGCAGTCGGCTGCGAGTCGCTGACGCGTGAAGCCCCCTGCAGATGTGCCACCGTTTTGCACGGCGTGGCCTCCCGTCACCGAGAGTGGCGTCTCCACTTGCTCTTCAGATTCGTTCTGGAGAACTCACACCCCCGCTTCCTGCTCAGAAGCACCTCAGGGGCGCCTGGGGGCTCAGTCGGTTAGGCGTCCGACTTCGGCTCAGGTCACGATCTCGTGGTTCGTGGGTTCGAGCCCCGCGTTGGGCTCTGTGCCGACAGCTCAGAGCCTGGAGCCTGCTTTGGGTTCTGTGTCTCCCTCTCTCTCTGCCCCTCCCCCATTCACATTTTCTCTCAAAAATAAACATTAAAAAAAAAAAAGAAGCACCTCAGAATTGACTTGTTCAAAGAGCCATTTTAAAACAAAGCTTTGCGCAGCGAGTCTCCATGTATTAAGGGTAAATACAAATTAAAATCAAGAGACTTCGTTCTCGTGTTGAAAGCGAGAAGAGCGTCCCCCCACCCGCCCCTCCTCAGAGCCTTGACTTTAGAACCTTGTGAGTCACGGTGTGTGCCCATCTCTCCCAGAAGCGAACGAGCCCCTTGCCACTCTGGGACCGCGGCCGTCTCTCCCAGATGCGTCACCTGGGCAGCTGGCACTCTGTCCCCATTTCTGAGGGCAGGGGCCCCCACGTGGTAGAATGACCTCTGGCCGTAAGAGTCTGGCTGGAAGAGGCGGGAAGTTCACTGTCCCTTGGGGCGAAGCCGATTAGCGAGTACAGGCGGCCGCCGTCCTCTCACCGGAGAGCAGGCGTGTCATCGAGTGACGTGCTCGGCAGGTGCAGGGTGACCCCCGTGTCTGCTGTCCCCTGGCGGGCTGCCTGACGTGCGCATCGCATGCCGCCCTGAGTTATTCAATAATACAATTGTTTTCTTTCTCTTCTGGGTGGGAAAAAACATTTGTTTTTAATTCATTTCCCCAATGCCCACCAGCAGCAAACATTTTATTTCTTTTTAAGAAAAAGTTTATTTATTTTGAGAGAGAGAGAGAGTCAGGGGAGGGGCAGAGAGAGAGAGAGAGAGAGAGAGAGAGAGAATCCAAAGCAGGCTCTGTGCTGTCAGTGCAGAGCCTGACACGGGGCTCGATCCCACGAACCGTGAGATCATGACCTGAGCCGAAACCAAGAGTTGAACGCTTAACTGACTGAGTCACCCAGGTGTCCCATGTCTCTCTTTCTCTCTTTCTTTCCTTCCATCTTTCTTTCTTTCCTTCTTTCTTTCTTTCCTTCCTTCCTTCTTTCCCTCCCTCCCTTCCCTCCCTCCCTCTCTCTCTTCCTCCCTTCCTTCCTTCCTTCCTTCCTTCTTTCTTTTAATGCTTATTTATTTATTTTTGAGAGAGAGCACAAGTGGGGAAGCGGCAGAGAGAGAGGGAGCCACAGAATCTAAAGCAGGCTCCAGGCTCTGAGCTGTCAGCACAGAGCCCAACACAGGGCTCAAACTCATGAACCGTGAGATCACGACCTGAATTGAAGTTGGCCGCTTACCCGACTAAGCCCCCCAGGTGCCCCAGAAGGAGCACTTTTGTAGGGAGCTGTTGGACTGTTCCGACTTTTATAAACGTGGAATAAACTATTTTGAGTCTTTGAAACAAACCTAGTCTCACGCCATCTCCTGTGTCAGGTTTCCTGGTCCCCCTTCTCCCATGTCTCCTGGTGGCAGTGCCTTCCCCCAGTCTTTGGGAAACACCGTCACCTGATGTTAGAGGCACGTCCCAAGAGGGCCAAGACCTCCAGGTGGGACCAGAGACTCAAGCCAACGAGGTCCTTACCCAGGGGGGACCATTGAGACCCAAGCTGCCCTACTACTAGCATTCTGATGGAGGAGAGAGAAGGTTCCAGAAGTAGGGACCTTAGTCCGTGCTGCTGGGATTTAAATCCCACTAACTGTGAGAGTTAGGGTTGAACCGAGTGCAAAACCCCAGCTCCCGCCAGGCCCCTGAGGCCTCCGCAGGGCGGGGTCGATCGGCAGCGCAGTGCCGGGCTGGGCCCCGAGTTACGCGACCACGTGAGGACTGGACGGGGCGTGAGGTGTTCCGAACAGAAAAGATCCAAATTCATCGCCAAGCAGGAGAAGTTGCCAGAACCTCCTATTAGGAAGCCAGAGAACTTGCAAGCGCTGTACCTCTGTGGGGGGGTTTTAAACAAGCACATTTCCTGAAACTAGACTTCCTTCTGAGAAGCGACTTCTTTTCAAGACCATATGGCCGAGCACACTCCACAATGACACGCTTTGTTCCGGAGACTGCGGTGACGCTGTTGGGCTGGGAACTGTGAGCTGACAGGTGCCACGGTCCCCGGGAGCCGGGGGTTACGGTTTCGGCGATCTCAGAGGGCCGCTGACGGCTGCTCTTGGCCCGCTCGGCTTGGGGCTCGGAGAGGGACGGACGAGGAACGAGCGGGAGGGTGGGCAGGGGGAGCAGGATGAGAGAAGAAAATAACACAGAGAGGGAGAGGAAGAGAGTCTAGTTTTTCCTTTGATGGAGTCCTTGGACTGTCACAGGAGTCACCTTAAGGATAAGGAGAGACTCTGGGGTCCGTGTGACCTGGTCGCCCGTCAGGCACCGCCTCCCGACACAACCACCCTTGGAGCTGGAGTTGCAAACACCAGGGTGGTGGGAAGCAGAGGCGGGAGGGGGAGCCGTGGGGGCGGGCCGGGCGCCAGCGGGAGAACATCTCTGTTTACTGGGGCCGATCCCCCACTTTCCAGCCTCCCTGGACGGCAGACGCGTCCGGGAGTCTGTCCTTCAGGGGGAAAGAAGTACCCTGAGGGCTCTCTCTAAAGACGCCGAGCGTCCGGAGCCACGGACGTCCCGTCTGGTAGGTTGGAGTCACCCCTGCGGACCACCACGTGCGCCCTGCTCGTCGCCTCCTGCGTGCACAGAACTGGCTCTCTGGCTTTCCTGCCGTTCTGGTTTTCCGTGTGAAGGGAAGTCAAGGACCACCAAACATTTGAAGAAATCCCCCAGCGTGAAAGAGGGAGACTGAACAAGCAGAAAACATGACCCTGGAGAAACATTAACTGGGGGAACAGAAGGGAATTTAAAAAGCGCATCCCAAATTATCATCTACAGAGATTCTAGAAGATTCTAGAAAATGTATTCATTCACCAAGAAGAGAACCCCATGAAAAAGTCACGATCACAAAAGAAGGCGTGTTGACACTGAGATGGCGTTGCCCGAAGGGAGCCCCCGGGAGGAGCGGGAGGACACGCGCACGAAGGACCGCCCGAGGAAGCGAAGGCGAGCGGAGAGAAGAGAGGAGGGGTCCGGGTGAAGAGGGTCGACGTCCGAATAATGGGAACCCCAGAAAGCTGAAACAGGGAGAACGGAGGTTGAAAACGCGAGGTGCTTCCTCTGAGCTGAGGCCACAGAACGAGCGACTGTAAGGGCTCGTGGGACCTTGGGGGGCAAGGACGAGGAAGGAAGAAGACCGCCACCTGCCCCATGGCCGTGCCACGGCCCGCCCCGGGAAGAGCTCGGGGAGCTCCGGATGTGACACCGGTCAGCCCGAGAAGAGCAAGACCTGGGTAGCCGTGACTGTGTCACCTGCACGCTGGGTTCTGGAAGACGACAGAGTCTTGCCTTCTGTGTTTTGAGGAGAAATTTTAATTACTATTTTTTTAATTGTACAAATCCATTTAAAAATAGTAACCCCATTACCTGTTAACATAAATGACGATGTAACGTAAGACGGCATTCCGGAAATCTCTATCATCTGGCTTCATAGATGAGGCCAGAGTGTCCTATCTGCTTCCGCATTTAGTCTCTTGTGATTTCTCGTTTTAGTTGAGGAACAAAGATTTGACCCTGGAAACGACGAAGTAGGAAGAGGACACGGTAGACGTGCAGGGACCCTGAAACCTCCCCTGCTGCAGAGCTCAGAAGCTGTTTAATAACGTGCCGCAGCAAAGGAGAAAAGAGCGGACGGGGACAGGCGGGGGGCTGGAGGCACCGATGGAATCCCCTGGAAATCGGTGAGGGGAAAGCCAGCGAGCGCGAGGAGACGCTCTGTGGAGGAGGTCTCTGGGGGGGAAGGAACTCGGTCGACCAGGTTGTACTGTGGAGCGTGTGAAACCAGAGGAAGTAGTGCTCGTAGGAACTAGAGCGTCGATGGAAACTGCAGGACGAGCAGGTGGCTGTGGGGGACGAGCGAGCCCCGGGTGCCCGGCCCTGCTGTCCCGGCGTCACGGGACCACAGACGCCACCCCGCGTCAGCATCTAGCCGTGTCCCGCAGACAGAGCAAAGGCAACTTGACTTTGGGACGGAACAGAGGCTCGGGCCACCGGCGTCCAGATGCACTGGTGACAGCGTGACGGGCAGAAGCCGAGGTCTGGAGGGAATAGGAAACAACTGCGGGCGGGCGAGGGAGCGTGGAAGCGGCGGCGTCCGACGGCGCAGGAGGTAATCGCTCAGGTTTACGGGAGTCGCCCCGGAGGAGCTCTGACTCGTCTCGCACCGGGACGCCGGGGACGGCGGAGGGAAGGGGGGATTTCAGGCCGCCACCTCCCCACCTGGCACGGCCACCAGCTGGCCAGTCAGGAGACACCGGTGGACGCCCACCGCTCCGTGCCGTGGAGGCGAGAGCCGGGTGAGCCCGGAACACGGGACGAGGAGAGGCAGGAGGTTGCTGCTTTTATTGACTGTGTGTTTTAAAATTCACTTCAGGACATAAAGAAACAGAAGCGGATTTGGGTGGGCCAGGCCACCAGCAACCACGTCAGATTGGCTGAGTTCATCCTGTCTCGTTTGGCGGCATTGAGGTTGGGGAGGGAGGAATCGGCATCTGGCCTGTTTTCTTTCAGCCTACATCTCGAATTCGGATCGGAATGCTCCCGAAGAGCATGGGGATCACGGTATGCAAATGAAGACCCACTCCTTTTCAAATCGCATCCCTCTTTCTTACTGAATCTCGGCTCTGTGGGAGGTTGACAACTGTTCCCTGCTATCGACCACAACTTCGTACGCTGTCGGGGGAGGGCCGCGGAGGGGGCTGGCAGTCAGGGGCGGATGGGACAGAAGACAGTGTTCTGGCCTCCAGGGCGGCAGTGGCGTCCGTGGCTGCCAACGCCACTCCGGGAGAAGTCCCGATCCGCCACCGGCTGCCGTCTTGGTGATGCCCTGGACGACCGGCCCAGCTAAGGGAAGATCGTTCCTCGGATGCAGCACGAGAATCAAGGCTGAGGCTTGCCTGCCTCCTTACCCGCGGGGGGCAAAGGGCACGAAGAAAGCAGCCTGAGACGCCCCATTTAACTCAGACTGGCAGATCCTAAGTCCGGCAACGGACTGCACTGAGAATAACCTCGCCGGTGTGCCAGGTGTCAACGGGGGGCCCAGAAAGCCGAGAGAAGTCCCACGTTGTCTTCCTGGAAGAGCGTCTCCGTGTCATCGGTAGGACGCCAGAGGGTCCCTGGGAGCCGAGCTCGTTCGTCGTGGAGCTCCTGCAGGGGTGGCCATTTAGAGCCACTTCGTGAGATCTGGGGGGAAGGGTGACAGAGGCTTCTTGGTCCCAGCTGCATTTAGCCACGAGGTAGTCCGCACGCCTCCGGGAGCTGACCTCCGTAACTCTCGAAGGCATGGAGCTTTGGGGCACCTGGGGGGCTCAGTCAGTTGAGCGTCCGACTTCGGCTCAGGTCACGGTCTCACAGTTGGTGAGTCCGAGCCCCGCGTCGGGATCTGTGCTGACGGCTCGGAGCCTGGAGCCTGCTTCGGATTCTGTCTCCCTCTCTCTCCACCCCTCCCCCCTCAAAAATAAAGATACGGAGCTTTGGCCATTACAGAATCTAAATTTCCAGATGTGGATTTCTTGGCTGAACAACAGACCTTGATGATTGTCGTGGGCGTTGCCCACATATGACAGACGCCTAGGACCTTGGAGCCACGTGGCTGCATTCAGGGAATTTCCAGCCTTATGGGCCCCATCCTGTCCCTGAGGGAGAAACTTGGAAACTCCTTTCCCAGCTGGCTTGGTTTCCAGGATGCGGGCACACGACCTCACCATCAGACTCGTCTCCTTGAGGTTCCGACGTGAGAGAGAGCAAGGCAGGGGGCGGCTCTGGAGCGCGGGCTGCCCAGGCGTCCAACTCGTGGGGTGACGTCTCCGCGAGGCGGGGCGGCACCTGGGGCAGTGGGGGGGTGTTCATCCACAGGCGAGGTTTGGGGTGCAGTTTTTGGTCATTGATCTAAGAACCTCAGACTCAAATGTCAGCTTTCTCCAAGGCCTCGGAGAGCGAGGGACTGTCCTTCAGCCGGCCCCTTTGCCAGGCCATCAGCCAGACACTCTCTGTTGCTTGCGGCCTGGAGCCCCAATCGGGACAGTGGTCTGTGCCGCTCAGAAGCACAGGCGACTGCCAGACTGCTCCGTCCGGTGAGCGCACGTCCCTCTGACAGAAGCACGGTTCACTTATGCGCTGGTGAATGTATGTATTTGTTCTGCGCATATGTGATTAAGGCAGGCGGGGCAACCGATGGTGGTCTGGAGTCCAACACGCTGACATGTCATCAGGTTTGCAAGCAGAACGCACGCTAGCTGAGCCGGAATTATGGCGGACAACAGAGTTATGATTGTACCTCTGAGCCGGCTTCTATGCTACAAAAATAGATCCTTATTCCCCATGGACCTTCCGGAGCATGGGTGGGCTCTTGGGCTTGCAAGCGGTCATGAAGGTATTAGGGTCTGGATATCTTAGGAAATATTTTCATCGTGTTATTTTCAAGTGTGCTTAAATCAAAATGTCCCTTAAAACTTTCCAAAGGAATTCAGATTAGGTAGGAGAAGGCGCCACAAGACTGTCTCCCCGAATTCAGCACAGTCCAGACTCTGGGATGATCTCTAAGTGACAAAAATAACAAGAGAGGGGCTTGAATTCAAAGACCATTCAAAGACTTGGCAGAATGTCTCTTGTGGGAATTTCAGCTCAAAGGAGACACCAGAACAGTTTTTTTTTTCCTGGCGGAATATCAGGATCGTAAAGGAGTTTATGCGGTCTAATACCCGAAGGCTGGCAACGTGGGTCCGTGTTTGCTCAAGCTCGGAGCCTTCCAGGAGCCCTTAGTTACACCAGCGGTTAGGGGAAAGGGCTCGGAAGGGGAGTCCTCCCCACGCCCCGCTCACGCGTGGCCGCGGGGAGTAGTGGGCAAGGGAGATGTTCTCGGTGTGCAAAATTTGGGGCGCCCGTAGTGACAGACCGAGGAACCCACTCCACGGCCACACGGTGGGTCCGCGTGAGCCTCGGGAGGCGGCGGGTGGCTTACGCTGTTCGCCGGGACTCTGCTTCCTGTTTGCCCCTTTTCCGTCTTCAGTGCACGTGCGTGCGTGTGCGTGCGCGCGCATGCGCCGTGACTCCGCCCCTGGGTGCTGAGTGCGTTTGGAGGGGGTAAACGATCACGTGATGATTAGAAGCCACTTCCGGATCCGACGGACAGGAGTCCACACGACGGTCTCTCTTCCACCAGGCTTCGGTGGCGTGAGCCTGCGGCCCAAGGGGCCAGGCCGCCGCCCCCCGAGAGAACGTGTCTCGCCGGGTGTCCGCGGAGTACTGAGTGCGTGCCAGGCACTGTCCGGAGTGCCGGGGAAGCGTCGTCTCATTAAATCTGCGCAGCGACTCGAGGAGGTAGGATTTGCTGTGTCCTCCCGAGCGGTGAGGAAGTCAGGCGGAGAGGGCTGAGGACAAATCGCTCCCCTTCGTGGCGAAGCGAAGACTCACATCCGGGAGTGTGACTTGGCAATGACACTACACCGCCGAGTGGAGCAGAGGAAAGCCAGGTGGCAGGAAGGACCGGAAGGGGGGGAAGGAGCCTGAAACGTGATTCGAGGAAGCTGAGACCGACAGAGCCGAGGGGCGTGGAGATGCGAGCAGGGGGCTGACCGCCGCCGCGGGCCCTTCAGGGCTTTGGAAGAGTTCGGGTCGGTTTTCGTCACCTGTCCCTGCAGATCTTCACCCGTCACGGCCACACTGCACATTCTGTTGCCACCACAAGGAAACGTTCCGCGTTGGGGATGTGTGACACAGCAGCCACTGGCCACACGTGGCTATCGAATCGTGAAAAACGTGTCTCACGCACCGGGGAACCGAACTTTCAGTCTCGTCATATTCTAATTAATTAAAAGTTCAAGTTAAGCAGCCGGTGGGTGCTGTGCTGGACAGCAGCGGTCTGGAGGGCACAGCTAACGCTGTTCTCAGAGCCCCGCATTTCTACACACGCAGGGCCGGAAATGAGTTATTACCGCCCGGACGTCGGAAAAATAACAAAAAGCGAATGTGAGGAGAAGAAAGGAAGGACTCACAAAAATGAGAAAAATTACTGGCTCAGAAAATAGGACACTAGCACCTACGTCCAAAAGCTCGGTAAACTGAACGAAAAAGGCACACGTAACGAGGGTGGGAAAACCCCCGCTCACCTCTGCAAGGCAAAAGGGGAGAACACGATCGCACAAAACTAGGATTGGAACTGGAAAATAATCACAGGCACAGAGGAATCCAGTTTTAAGAAAGCGCTTCACTTGGCTTCGAGCAAGAAAACAGGAGAACATCGGGCTGCTTTCTAGGAGCATGTAAGTGTCCGAAACGGATCGCGTCATCGGTAGAAAATGCAGAGCAGTCCGACGCGGCGTCGTGGAGGGAGGAAGAGCTGTGGCCTCTCTGGTCCGCCCGCGGGGGCTCTTCCGCCGCTCCTAGCGTTTCCTTCCACGTTCATTCCTTCCCCACCACCCGCTGCTGGGCGTTTGAGACTTCACTAGTGCCTTTCAAACATGGTGTGAGTCCCACCAAACTTGAAGGGAAGGAGAACCCCCAACTCCGTAAAGGGACTCGGAGGGCAGTTCGCATGGTGCTTTATGCCCACACGGTATGGATTCCAATCCGATGGATCATGAACGGGAATAATAGAGGTAGACTTCACGTACGAAGATTGATACAAAATCCTAATAAAATACTAACAAATAGAAACTATTAAAAGGAAGACATTTCCATTAAGAGCACATTAACTTCTTCTGGCCGCAGAAGTTGAGGATGGTCCAACACAGAGTCATGTTTCCTTACACTTCGTTTATTACTGCTCTTGATTTTACAAAGTTTTAATGGGATAGAAATTGAGGAAACGCCTATGAACACAGGTATTTCCTTGGCAGGACAAAACCAGATCTCAAGCCAGAAATCGGCATGATTCTTCATGACATAAACGGGTTGACAAGAGTGACCTCCAGGGCAAGATGCGGGTAGTTTTCCTGGGCTCCTCAACAAAAAGCAAAGACATAAAGGCGTAAGAATTATAAAGAAAGAAAATTATTATTTTTTCCCAAGAGCTCTGCTCGCGTAACTGGAAAACCCGGGGAATCTACTGAAAGGCGCTCGAAGCAGTTCGAGAATCCGGCTGCTGGTTTCCAGTCAGCACACAGAGATCGATAATTTTCCTAAATAAAATAGTGCTTCGCTAGTTAATAAACACAGAAACGTGAAAAAATGCAGAATCTCATTCCTCTTTAGTGAATCAAATGAAAACGAATACTCTTTTTCACTTATGAGATTGATAAAGTAAAGACAATGGACAGTATTTAAAAGTGCAGGGAAATAGACACGGTTATAAAGTATGAGAGATGGGGGGGCACTAAAAATTATGTAGCATCATAAACGTAATTTCACTCGTGACTTCGCTCCCGGACAGCTCGGGGTTAATCCAACACCTAACTTTCACCTGCAGACACAAACAAGCAAGAGCGTTTACTGTAGCCCGGTTTGAAGTAGCAATATTTGTAAAATCCGAAACGTCCAGCAAAGGGGGGAGGAAGTTACATGTGTTTGGAATGGAACGCTGTGCGGCTGTGGGGAGGACTCACCACGCGCCGACGGGGAACAGTGCGCAATGCATATGTTAAAAGGAAAACCCCACGCAAGCCATTGAGCGGTGCCCACAGTAAGTTCCCACTTGCGTCAAGAAAAAAGAAATCTATTAATAGTAATTCCTGGAAGATAAAGAAAGTGAGAACCTCTGAACAGCCGGCCAGAAGTTCGGACAAGAAGGAAGCCTTGCTCCTTTCGTGATATTTTAATATTTTACCGCCATCGTTGTCAATAGATGAATGAATGCAGTATCCATCTAGTCATCCTTTTGTTTGTTTATTCACGTAGCGTGTCCTGAGCCTCCTCCCGCTGGGCCCAGAAAGGACAGCAGGGAACAAAAATGTGTGTTCTGGTTTCTTCCCTCACAAAGGTCTAGCAGTCTAGGCGAGGGCTTTGCTACTCAAAGTGTGGTCCCCGGACCAGCGGCCTGGATGTCACCTGGAGCTTGTTACAAGCACAGCGTCTGTATCTCACCGCAGATCTGCCTTCGAGTCGGCCTCTTCGGCCGAACAGAGTCCCCGGGGGATCCTTACAGTGGTTCGCAAGCACCGGTCTAGGGACCCTTCCCAAATACCGCACCCTCGCTGGCTCAGGCACGGTTTCTGGACCAGAAGAGCGAGGGCGCGTTCAGAGCTTGCCGGGAACACGCCGGGTGGGCTCGCAGGTCTGGTGGGGGGAGGTTAAGTACCCGCAGCCCAGATCGTACCATAACTTGACATTAACCCTCGTGCTGCCTCTTCTCTCAGGCGTTGACAACAAAATAGCTTTGCTGTGCTGTTGCTATGGCAACGGGCCCTAATAGCGCGTTTACGTTTCCCATTTCCAGAACCTGCAGCCCAGCGTCCCTGTCTCCAACCAAGCCTGTTTTCTGTCCATCAAAGTTGAAATCGAACACGTGGCCACGGGACAATCACAGTCCCAGCGTGACGCCGCAGGCGCGTTCTCTGCCTCTCTTTGCATTAATTTCGGACTCTCGGGTTCCGCTCAACTGATCCCCGAATTCAGGACAGCCGCCCCTTCCCACAGAGAGAAGAGCTGCTTTGAAAATCGTACATTTTTCTTTTTAAAGTTTCTGTAGTATTTGTTTGGCGTATATGGTAAAAAATTAGAAAATGCAAATCAGTGGGAAAAAAATACACCGGCTCTCCAAGTGCCTACGTGTGTCTCATTTTTAGTGCCTGTGGATTATTCCACTGTCGGGAGAAGCGAGGTGGGGCTCGGGCCCACACCCGCCAGCCTGCGAATCGCGGGCATTCTCCCCACCCGCCCCCCCGGAGCTAGAAGGCAGGTGCTGGCCACGCTCCTTCCCTCGAGGCTCCGACAGCTTCCACTCGTCCCTCGTGTTATTACGGCCTTTCCCGAGTGCCTCATAGGTGCGCGTGGTGTACACACAAAGCCACCGTCATCTTTGCCCAGAGGACAGTGCCCGGAAATGCGAGCACGGGCAGTCCTCGCGGGGGGAGCCCGTCCTTCAGACCGGGCCATACCTTGGCTCCTAATAGACCTTCTCCGGAGGAGCCGCCTCCTTCTCGTTTGTTTTGGAACAAATGTCTAGAGAATTTGGGAACAAGGGTGTCGTTGTCACCAGTTCCTTGACCTCGGGTACGCCTCACCCCTTTGTGGATGTGGTAACGGTGGTCCCAATAAGTTACATGAGGCCCCACGGCACACCGATGGCGGAGGGGACATTCGGGAGCTTCTGTGGTTCTCCTATCGGTAGTACAGCGTACACGTCTTGTGTGTGCGGTTCAGTGAGGCTTCACGGGTGTGCACACCCGTGGAAACACCACCTACATTGAGACCTAGAACAGGGTCACAGACTCCCTGAAGCTCTCTCCCAGTCACCATCCCCGCCAAAGAAAGTCACCGTCAGCCGAGATTCATTTTGCCTGAACTTGTGTTCCGAGCATCTCAGGAGCGGCGCCTGCCACTGCCGGTTCACACGTGAGCGATTTGTGACCCTCGTCGAGTAACAGCAAGAGCCTCTAGCACGTCCTGGCCGCTGTCCCGATGCCTGTGCACACGCACGCGCCACTCCACGCTCACGCCTCCACGCGGCCAAGACCCTCCCTCCTGGGATCTGCCGCCGTCTCTCCACCCATCTGTCCACCCCTTTATCCATTCAACCTTCTACCTACCTCTCATCTGTCTGTCTGTCTGTCTATCTGTCTATCTAATCATCTATCTTACTGTGTTTAACCTTCACAATGTGGGGCTGATTAAGCAGTCTCTGGAAGGCTGTTTATTTGCATCTGGTGCTGGGCTTTGAATCCCACAGAGCAGGCCACAGGGGAGGGGGCTGGAAGGAAAGTAGGGGAGAGCGAGACCCAGCTGGAAGTGAAGCCAGAACTGTGACCAGCTGTCCTGTTTCCAAAGATGCAAGACTTTCACTTTTAAAATCGGGCAAGTTCTAGGAGGAGGTGGTCAGCCTGGCTGCAAACCACAAGGACAGACCGAGAGCTGCCTCAGTCCCTGCTGCCTCCAGCCTCGAGGGGCCCCCTTCTGGAGCTGGACACACAGACCTGGCCTGGAGGTCCGAGAAACTGAGGGGGTCCAGTTACAGGCCGCACGCCAAAGAGGGGGGCCAGCGGCCAGCGCCGCCCTGCGTGAGCTCCAGTTACCGTCTGTGGTTCAAGAGCTGCACCTGCGCCTGGCACTCACCTGTGGGCGAAAAGGCTTCTGGGCTTGATGATGGGACAGGGGTCACCCTAGCCCAGCCCCGGGAACCCCATCAGGCGAGAACAGGGAGCCGGGTGGGACGGAGGCCTTCCAGCCACCAGGAGAGGGCGGCACCGGGGCCCGCGCGCACACACCCAGGGGCCTGGCGTCCAGCAGGGCGAGTGGGCAGACCGGGGACCCGCACCTGCTGGCTGCCTGCGCCCGAGTCCCCCGAGGCTCCGCGAGGCCTCCCCTGTTTGCTTCCTCCTTCCCCAGTCCGACAGCCCCGTCCAGACGCCACGGGGGTGCAGCCCTGCGGCAGTGACGTGGGCCCACGGCTGTGGTCTGTTGCCATAGCAACGAGGTAGGGACACCTGCCCCTGAGACCACAGCCCCCCTCCCACCCCTGTCATCAGGGCGCTGTGGCCGGGAATTCGACGGACCGAGCAGATGGCATGTTGGAGGTCTAACCGGAGCACACCATCCCTGCCCCTCCTCGCCCGCGCCTTCCGCCACCGGCCACCAACCGTCTCCTCGGGAACAGCAGCCGCCGCTGCCGAAAGGGCGTTCCCACTTCCTGTGGACACATGGACTTCGGGAGAAGACGATGTTTACTTGAGAGTGGTCTGGGAAATTCGCCGCCGCGCCCTCCGTCGCCCGGCCTGACCGTGGGCCCGGGGCGGCCCGGCCGTGGGGTCTGCAGGGACTGAACCCCGGAGCCGGCCGCTTGCACAGCAAACAGCTGTTTCTCGCAGTTCCGGAGGCGGGGAAGCCCAAGTTCAAGGTGCTGGCTGCTTCGGTTTCTAGCAAAGCTCTGCTCCGGGCTTGCAGGGGACCACCTTCGTGCCGCGTGCTCACGTGGCCTTTCCTCGTGGGCCTGCGGAGACGAGAGGCGAGCCTCGGGGCGCCTCCTCTCCTCGCGACGCCCCTCACGGGCCCCTGCCCGCAGGGCCGCGTCCCATCCTGCTTCCCGTCCCCTGGCCACACCTCGCGCTCCGCGGGAGCTCCGACACAGGGATTCGGGGACACAGACGCTGAGTCCGTAACACGGGGCGTGCGGAAGTGGGAAGTGGCCCTTTAGTACCGATCAGGGACCATTTGTTCTCTCTCACTCTTCTTTCCTTCCTCCCTCCCCCCTCCCTCCTCCCTCCCTCCTCCCAACAATTTGACTCCCAGACACTATTCTATGTCCCGAGGTTATGGCAGTGAACAAAACAGAGATTCCCACACCATGCATCTGTCCGGCTTCTGAAGAGACCGGAGCTGGCGTGGACCGCTCCTGTCTGTGTGTTACGATCTGGCTCCGCCCCCCACGCCCAGCGCCTTCGGAGTCGCCTTCCCTCTATGCGCCCCCTCCTCCCCCCAGTGTCAACTTTACTTCCTCTTGGTTTCTATCGAATTTGCCATGACATTTCGTCTGGGTGGGTTGAATATTAAAGCTCTTCATTTCTGGAAAAAAATTCCCACACCGTGAAGCTGACCTTTTCGTGCAAAGGATAGGAAAATTGGTAAGTAAGCAAGTAATTATGGAATCAGTGAATGATACGAACAATCAAAAAGGCACAAAGCAGGGGAAGGTGGTAGGGGCGCTGGAGGGGAAGTGGTGGTAGGTTACACCTGCCGAAGCTGCTTCCTGGCAACTTCCCACCTCTCCTGGGAGACCGGACCCCTCGTCAGCAAGCTTCGGCTCAGGGATTTTGCCAGAACTCCCTCAGCCTGTACAGAACGCTAGGACGTTTCCATGTCGCCTCCTGTCTTCCCTCCTTCCGTGGGGTCAGACTTCGGTAACCACCAGACGGCACCCCTGGCCTCCCCCTGCTCATCCCTGCTTCCTTCCATGAGGACATTTCCCCTAATAAAACCCTCGCGTGGCTGATCCTGTCCCTGGTCCTTGGAGGACCAGGAGTAACACAGATCTGAAGAGGTTCGCCAGTGAGCCATGGGGACTGCAGAGGGAAAAGCATTCCGGACCCAGGGGACAGAGGCTGCAGTGGTCCTGAGGTTGGGAGCGAGCCTGGTTCGCCTGAGAGCTGGGATGTGGTTTTACCCAGTCCAGGGCAGGTCGTCAGCCTGTCCTGGTCCGCGGCTGCTGGCAGGAGATAGAAGTCTCCCGGCCAGAGACGAAGGACTTCAGTACCCATGGCAACCCATTCCACGCGCCCAAACCAGCCACTAGGACCATCCAGACTCGAGGGGAGGGGACCTGCTCTCCCCTTCCTGGGGGGAGGACCTGAAAAGTCCTGTTGCGGAGACGTTGGGTGCAGGGAGGAGAAGCAACTCCACAGTAAGGGCAGCAACCGGGGAGCTCGGGAGCTTGAGGGCTCCGAGAAGATTCGCCCAGGGACCAATCAATCAGCCCCTCACGGGAGGCTTGTCTTTAGCTGTCCCCAAGTCTAACCCAGAACCGAGCACCCGTCCTGCCGAGGCGGGTGTGGAGAGAACCCGGCCGCCCCTTCCCGGCCAGCCTGAGGAAGCGTTTGTCCTGCCTCCATTTCGGAGGGGGAGGGGGAGGGGGAGGGGGAGGGGAGGGGGAGGGCAGCCGCGAACCGCGCACGCGCCGCTCCCGCCTCCGCCGCCGGCGCCCGCTCCCCGCCCCCACTCGCTGCCGGCTCGCCCCGCCGCCGGGTCCGATCGCCGCCGCGTCGGGAGAGCTGTGTGCTCCTGTGGGACGTGCCGCCCTTGGAAGGGTCGCTCTCGTCGTTAGCTAGTTCGCCGTGCTTCGGCGCAGCCCTCGTTACCTATAACCATGGCAACGACGCGGCGCGGGTGCTGCCTTGACTTTGGACTCCGGAAGCCCCGGCGCGGGTCTATTTCTGTCTCCGGGCTTCAGGGAGGCCGGGGGTCCGGAGGCTCGGCGCCCGCCGGGGCCGCGGGACCTGGAGCCCGGAACCCGACTTCCGGGGCCGCCGCGTCCCTACCCGTGGGGTGTGGGCGTGGGGGTCACCGGCCTGCGGGCCGCTTCCGGCGCACGTGCCCGGCAGCGGGACCCGAGCGGCCGGCGCCCCGCGGCCGAGTCCCGCCGGAGGCCGCCAGCCGGCTGGGAGCCGGGACGTAGGCAGCGGTGTGTGGCTGCCGGCTGCCGGCCCCCCTTCCTGCTAATTCGGTGCCTCGCTGTATAATTATACTGTGAAATTCCCTGACTGGAGACGATTTTTTTTTTAAATATCCTTCCCTGACTCCCACCTCTCATCGCCCGGATTCGTGAATGGGGGAAGTGGGTGTTCGCAGCTTTGGGCGGAGAACGGGGATGTTATGCAACCGGCCCTTCTCTGAATTTCCCCGGCGCCGCCCCCACGCTGGGCCCCGGGAGGAAGGAGTAGGCCCTTTCAGGATGGGAGGACGTGGAGTTCGACCTCCCCGGGCCTCGGTTTACCAATCTGTCAGGGGGGGCGGGGCCTGAGGATCAGGCGCCGCGCTGAGCCTTCTGACCGCAGGGACCGGGAGCAGAATGCGGGCTCTCTCCCTGTGCACAGGGTCCTCTGAGCCTCAGTTTCCCAGTCTCTAAGTGGGGTCAACAATGGGTATCTCACGGGGGTGGTGGGGGGTTAAGTGGGATGGTGGGGTTAGTGCCCCAAAGCGCCTGGCACGGAGTCGGCGCTCCGTCGTTGGCATTTACTGCGGCGTTCGGGGAAGTCGCCCTGCCCGTGGCGCCCTGCAGGGACCCCGCCGGCTGTGGGCTGGGCCCCAGTTCCGGGCGGTGTGGTCGGAGCTGGCCTCGGAGCTGGCCTCGAACGGGCCTGTCAGCTCCATTCAGAGGACTTCCCGGAGCTCCCCGGAGGCGGGCGCCGGTGCCGCATCGATGAGCCGCGTCCCTCTGATGTGCCTCTGACCTTTCCTGCCTGCCTTCCCCGCCTGACTGGTCAGCGGCCACGCTGAGTCACCGCCGCGGCCCCTGGCTGCCCGCCGCCCCAGGGTGCGGGGTGAGGGGGGCCGGCTCTGCAGGGTCCACCTCCCGACCTGGGGCGGGGGGCTGGCTCCTTCTCTGTCTTCCCGTTTTCCAACTTTACAAGTTGTTTCTTATTTAACATGCCTGTCTGTGCTCTCCTAACATCTTGAACACCCTTGGGATGCTTTGACCTGACCGATGGACCGCACACATCGCGGTGCGTTTGCTGGGACCCGGATGAAGGGCTGGAGGGAAGACGGCTGGACTTAGGCAGTCTTTCCGGCCGGGGCAGGGGGGCGGTGGGCCGGGGCGTCGGGCTCAGGCACGGGCTTCACAGACCAAAGGAAGCTCCGGGATCAGCAGAGGAGTTAGATTTGGGTTTGTGCGAGCGCTCTTCTGTATTTTGTGTTTAAGACGTTTAAAACTCGAAACAAGAGAGGTTGCTTTGGAACTGGAAATACTTCTCAAAATTTAAAAAGACAAATGTAGAAAACGTTTTTCAGGAAAAGGCTCATTTCCATCCTGTTTCTCTGACCGTGTAGACGGGGCTGATGTCCAGCGCCCCCTGGCAAATGCTGCTGCTACCGTCTGCATCGTCTACATCGTGGCCGAGGCGCCACAGCTCCCGCCCCGGGGCCTGGCGGCAGCAGCCAGCTCAAACCCGCTTCACTCCTGTGAGTGGGTCTCTCCTTCCCTCCCACGTGTGAGGAGAGGTCCTGAGCTCTCGACACCCCTGCCTCTGCCGACGCCCCTCCTCCACCCCCCTTCCTGCCTTCCCCCACCCTGCTGTATCTGCGGCCTCCCTGTGGGGAAGATGCTAGATGCTTGGCAGCGTGGACCTGGGATGGCCGCCCCCAGCCTCACTCCATAGAACATTCTAGAACGGTCTGATGGGAAAATCTCCCCATGAATGGGGGGAGCGGCCTAGTCGGTGTGGACTCCTTTCGGGGGGACAACAGCGTCCCCCTGACTCCAGATCTGCAGAGTTCTCTCGGATGGGCATCAGGGCGTTGCAAATTTTGGAAGAGAGACTGGCTGTCCACACTGCCGGGGTGGACCGGGGGAGGACAGATGCCACGGGCTCTTGCCGGCGGGGGAAGCCAATGTGTGCTCACTTCCTCTGGGTTGGAGTCTCAGCAGAGGTTTGAATCCCAGCTCTGCCACCAATTCGCTGTGTGACCTTGAGTAAGTTACCTTACCCTATCTGAGCCTCAGTTTCCTCATCTGTCAGGGTGGGAGTCCAGATTCCTCACAGGGTTCGAAGAGGACCCCGACCATGAGGTCAAGTACGTAGCGTGCTCCAAGTGATGGATGTTAGCAATAACGCTCAGAAGACAGGCCGTGAGCGCTGTGGCGGGGGCCCCCGGGCAAGGCAGTCGGTGTAGACAGGAGGTGATGAATGCTGCCGCATGGGGGACGGCGGTGTCCTCTACCCCCCCGTCACAGGTGTGGTGGCGTCTGGAGCCAACTCTACCTGCGGGATGACGTGGGGCAGGTTCCTCCTCCTCTCGGGGCCCCAGAGCCAAGCCGACCGTGTCCGTGCAAGGCGCACAGGGCCACGGGGCTTTGGGGCATTTCCCTCCCGGCCCCGCCCTGCTGACCCCCCCTCCTTATGCAGGAGGGGCCACGGGCTCCATAGGGAGGTGACAGGGGCCCCTTTCTGTCTCCCAGCTCCTAGAGGAGGAAGTGTCCCCCAGCCAACGGGACACAACAGGCCCCTGGACCCCCTGCCCCGGCCGTGCCCACCCCTGCCGGAGTCCTTCCTGGGGTCACGCTGACCTCAGAGCCCCAGGCCACACGTGGACCTGCTCACAGGCCCGGGTTCCGGTTTTGGACCCCCTATTTCAATTTAGGTCCGTCGTCCTTCCCAGCTCTTGTGGGGTTCATCCGCTCTGGCGCCCCCTCACCGCCACCCCTCTGCCCGCCGCCTGCCTGGTGGGCCCCGGAAGACGTCGTGGAAGACGCTTCGGGAGCCGGGCAGATGTGGCCCCATCCCGGGGGAGCAGGCGAGCTCTGTGCTGGGACGCTCCCCACTTTCCCCCTTGGCCACCTGGCCGTGGTCGCTGTGGGCCTGCATGGGGTCCCCCCGACCCCCCCGACTGAGCTCCCGGGCCCCGCAGGGCGGAGGACCCGCGAGCCGTCGGCCCCTCCCCCAGCACTGTCTTTGGTTTGCCCTTCCTTCCGGGCCAGCCTGAGGCCGCACCTCCCTTCCGCTCTTCCGACTGGGGGCGTCTGGCCCCAGGAGTGACTTCGCTCATCCAGCCGCACCGGGAGGGTGGCGGGAGGGTGGGGTGCATGGAGGCCACGTTTCCTCGGGAGCGCCCAGCCCGACGGCCCCCTTCACCAGGAGTCCTCACCGGGGCTGTGCTCTGGCTCGCGCACACAGTCCTGACAGACACCTGCTTCTGGGTCCCCGCTGATGCGGCCCGACAGGTCCGAAGGCGAGGCCTCCGGGCAGGTGAGGAGCGCCTCCCTCCCCTCCCCCAAAGCTGGGGAGCAGGCGCCCAATCCCGAGGTCAGCAGGAGCCCAAGTCTGGTGGCGGTTTGTGATGGGACGAGCCCACCACGGACCAAGCCGCCGGCGGCTGGACCAAGGTCCCCTGACCCCCTGTCGGCGCTCTGCCACAGTCTGGGCACAAGCGCTGGGGCTGACAGCTGGCCCTTTCTGCCCGGCCTCCAGCAGACCCGCCCCCCGCGAGGCCGCTGTGGGGTTTACGCTCGGGGAGCCGTCCCGGGCCTGGCCTCGGGCTGGCGGGTGACCGTGCCGGGGCCCTGGCAGCGGGTTAGCTGCCCCTTCCCTGAGCCGCCGCTTGGCCCCGGGCCGACGGACATAAAGGAAGGAATCCAACGAGCCGGCGGTGGTGGAAGCCAACAGCGGCAATTAACGCCAGGAGCACAGACGCGGCGACGAGGTTGGGTGACGCAGTCCGAAACCTCGCTCCCTGTGCTTAGCTGAGCTCCAAAAGGCCCCCTTCTTTGTAAACAGCTCTCGTCCTTTGCGAAGGGCCCAGCTTTGGGGTCGGCCTCGATGCTGAGCCCTGCCCTCCCGACCTCTCTCGCCGTGCCGTTCTGGCCGGTTCGGCCTCCTTCTCTGAGCCTGCCTCTCCATCTGCACCGAGGACAGAGGAATCCCGATGTCCCGGCCAGGTGACGGGCTTCGGGGCCAGCCTTCCTGCCGAGTTCAGTTCTGACGTCGTCACCCATTAGCCGCGTTGTAAACAGTAAGTGGGAGATAGGGTCTGAGCCCCACCCGTGACAGTGTGGTTAGCGACACGATTCACAGCTGTCACGTGCATGGGTGCTGATCACGGCCCGGGGCGCCCGACACTCCCTGTGCGCTAACAGGTCTGACCGCCCACAACCCACTTTACGCTCGGGAAGCGCGGGTTCGGAGAGGCCCGGGCACTGGCCGGGGAGGTGGCTCACGCTCTCACCCGAGCGGTGGCTGCCTGAGGTGTCCTGTCCTGTCCCGGGGGGACGAGGGCTCAGAGCCCCCACCTCGCTCCTTCCCAGCCCAGGACCGCTCCCCATCCAAACCTGCTCTTTTCCCTCATGCCACAAATGGCTTGACGAGGCCACCATCCCGGTCCCTAACCTGTGAACTTGGGTGGAGGAGAGCCTTCTGGGCACAGGGACCAGGACGTGGGTCAGAGCACAGACGCGGGACGGCTTTGGACCTCAGGCGCGCGGCCGAACTGTGTGGGGCCGGGAGGGTGGGGGCGGGGGCTCCCGCAGTCCCGTCTTCCGTTTCCAGGGCTCCCCTGGAGAGACTGGCAGTCCCGAATAATTTCATCTCAGACAACATCTGGCTCATTTTTCTCTCTAAACAAGATTTGGGCCTCTGTTTTCTCCTCTGTAATGCGAAGATTATCCTCGCGCGCCGTGCCGAATGCCGGGAGGAGCCGATGAAATAGCAGACGTGAGATTGCGCTCAGCAGACCCAGCGTCGGAGCAGGTGCGCAGCTAACGGGGCCGGCGCAGAGCGGGTGCTCAGGTGACGTGTGTAGCTGGTTTGCCGAAGGAGCGGAACCTGCAGTCAGGAAGCCTGCGCCTGCTGGCCGGCTGCCTCCCCAGAATTTCTCCTGGTGATCAGAGGGCCACGTGCCTTTGCCCGGGTGGAAACGCCCCAGTGTTCCTGGAGCGGAACCGTGGGGACTCCTGGGCCAGAGGTGCGCTCAGAGCCCGCCCGGGACACGGGTTCTCAAACTGGTTTTCACCACAGAATCCCTTATTCGAATGAACAAAGCTCAGGGGAAGCCCGGTACGTAAACGGGTAAAAAGGGGCCGGTCGGATGGCAGCATGAGGTGAGGGGCTCAGAGACCCACGCCTCGATCCCCTAGTGTGCAGGTCTGGGGGCAGCCCTGGCCCCCCCCCCCCCGTCCCGTCCCCAAGAAGCGGTGGTGAAACCCAACATTCCAGGGTGGAAACGGATTCGGAAGAGGAACTGTCGTACAGGAGGAAGATAATCGCTTAGGAAACTCAAGGAATCTTTCGATTTCTCCCGGCCTCAGTTTCCCCCTCTGTGACAGGAGGGGCAGGTAGTTGGAGAACCTCCAGTTTGGAGGGGTTTGGGCTGGAACTCCAGTAACACATGGCGCAAGCGCCACCTAGTGGTGAGAAGGGCTATGGCAGCTAAGGCCGTTAGGTGACCCCCCCACTTCCGGCTAGGGTGATGGCTTTGGATCCAGGTGTGAAGCGGCATGGTGAGAAACATCCCCCCGGCCCGCCACCAGCCCCGCGTGGTCTTGGCCAGCTCCCTTCCCATCCGTGGGTCTCAGCATCTCCATCTGCAAGCTGGGCCAAGGCTGGCTGTTCACGTAAGGCCCAGGGACCTGTGTGTGTGTGGGGGGGGCTGGGGGGGTTATGAAATCTCTGAAATTTTAAGAAAATTGTGTGTGTGTGGACGAAGGTCTCAGCCCTGATCTCTGAAGGGCCTGCTTTCTGGAAGAGGTCTCCTGGAGCCCTTGCTCTAGATGAACCACAAGGGCATCAGGGCTCCTGAATTCTGGAAGCTTCCTCCCTGGAGCGTGCACACGTTCAAACAACCCAGAAGGCCCACGCCTGGCAAGTGTACCCGGTCTTCCAGCGACGCGTGGAGATACTGAGGAAGCCAAAGACAAGTGAAAGGCAAACACTGCCCAGGTGCACACCGGTGACGGAGGAAGTGAGGTTGGTGGCTGAGCTCAGGGACTCTGCAGACCTCTGCCAGCCGAGGCCGCCGTCTGGGCTGCCGGGCCCTGACGGGACCCCCACGGCCCCAAGACGGGGACTGACCACAGGCAGGACCCAACGTCTAGTCTTCCGTCCGGCCCCCTCCTTCGGGTCACCTGAGCGCCCCCCTCCGGCCCTTCCGCAGGGCGCCGAGTAGAGGATGGAGGAGGAGGAGGAGGAAGGCCCTAGCTGCCGAGTCTCTGCTCGGCCGACACCGCGAGGAGCACTTCACCAGGATGAGCTCGCCCAGTGCTCGCCTCTCGGGTGCGCCCCGGCCCCTGGCTGGCCTCCTCGTCAGCCCGTCAGCCCGAAATTGCCCACTGACCGCGCCGCTTGGATGTCTCATTTCCCGAGATAGGAGTGGTGGTGGTGGTGACGGTGACCGAGCAGCCGACCTAGACACTCCCCAGAACACACCCTGCTCTGCCCTGTCCACGCCTCTCCTCACTCCCTCGGGGCCCGACGACAGGCCAGGCGTACTCGAGGGCAGGCCCCGGCCGGCCCTGCCTGCAGCCCCGTCTCCGCTCCCAGCCCAGGAGGCTGGAGCCGCCCCCCTCACCTGTCCCCAGTCGGCCTCCTGCACCCGGGCTTTCCTGGGCGTCCGGGAGCCTGTCGGATGTCAGGCTTCCCTTTATACAGGGGCTGGGGGACCAGAGTCACGTGGATGCCCTCCGCTCCTGTCCTGAGCAGACATTGTGAGCAGGTCAGACGCCACCTGCCCCTGCGTCGATGGAACGAGGGAGACACTCATCCGGGCGGCGGTTCGGCCCCGATAACCAGCTGTGAGGGTGCGTCCCATCCTGGTCGGCTCAGTTCAGGGCCTGTGCCCTTCGTCCAGAGGCCGTGCTGCCGTGCAGAGGGGTCTCGGATCCTGACCGCGTCACCCCACCTCGTGACACCGTGCCCGACTCCGGGGGGTGTGCGGGTGGCACGAGTTTGCCTTCCACGCCTTCGTCCGCGTCCCCGCGCCCGTCCACTTGCCCTGACCTTGACAGCCGCCTGCATCCGGGAGTCCTGGGGCAGATTTGTTCGGCTGGCTCCCCGTCGGCCCGGAAGCGTAACCGCATGTCACCCAACATGCTCGTAAGGTTGCCATAGTGTGTGCGCCCCGGAAGCCTGGATGAAAGCGTCTCCCGCAAATCCCAGCAGATAAAATACAGGGAAGAGACTGAGTCTGGCATGACCGCTTTCAGCTCGATGGCCCGAGAGCCGCCTCGGTGTGAGGCTCTCCGTCTCCAGCGTTGTGCCCGCGGTACTTTGGGTGCGAGTGCGGAGTCCGGCCGAAGGCCTGGAAAACCTGGGGAAGGTTTCCGTCTTCGTTAGCCTCCCAGTTCCCCGGGGAGAGCTCGGCGGGGCCGCTGGAGGGAAGCGCGGGCGGGTCACAACCAGGGGCCCAGGGGCCGGGCGGGCAGCTGAGGGGGTCCGATTGGCCAGCCGCGGCTGACGGTGGTGCCTCTGTGAGGCCGTGTCCACGTGACTGTTAGACCACCGGTCCTGGGCCACCTAGAGCCTCAGGTGATTCTGGGTGAGGTGGGGTCTGCTGGGGGCTGCACCGTCGACGGGGCCGACGGGTGACAGTGTGGTTAATACAGCCCTCTCCCCAGAGACCCGTGGGGACGAAACCCGACTTCTGTGGTCTCACCTTCCAGCTGTTGTCACTCCATGACCAGGAGAAGGAGCCATCGGGGATGAGAACTTCGAACAAATCCATGGGGGTCGCCTCCCCCAGGCTCCCACGCCCCCGGCCAGGGACAGGCCTTCTCCTTCCAGCTGTCACCTCCCCTTCCTGCTGTGAAGCTTAGAGCCACCTCTCTGGTGAGAACCGGCCTCGGTCTCCCAACGACACGCACGTCTGTGTACCGGGAGGGAGGGGAGCCCGATTCCTGCCCCAGCCTCCTGATCACACGCGTTCGAGTGCTCGTGTGGTGGGCGCACACGGCGTCTGTGTTCCGGAAGCATAAGGAGGTCACTGTGTGGGAACGCTGGGAGTGCTGAGCCACACTCATCGTGTGGACAGTGAGTTCCGAAGGCGGGGGTCACGGCCTCTTGGCAGACGCAGAAGGGGAAGGTATGTGACCGGTCTCCGTCGATCCCACCCGAGCCGGGGACGGGAGCCTTCTAGGCGGCCTCGGTGCCCGGCTGGACGGGCTCTTGGCCATGCCCTGTCCTGCTCTCCCTGTGCTGCTGTCCCCATGCTGTGGGCTGGCAGAGGGCCTGCGGTAGTCCAGAGACCAGAGACACAGTCCCAGGAGGCACTGGTGCCAGGGAGTTTAAGTAAGTTTTCACATCAAGGTAGAGTTAACTAGTATAGCAGTTAACTAGGTATAGTAGTTAACAGGTATGGCACTTAACTAGGTATAGTCGTTAATTAGATATGGTGGTTAATTAGGTACAGTAGCTAACTAGGTACAGTCGTTACCTGGGAACAGCAGCCTTGAAGTGATTACACCAGGATAACCAGGTTTTTCCATTCTCTTCTCTTATCTCAGACGTGGGTGGAACGTGCGCTCTGAGGTCTGGCGGCAGTTTCTGATTCTGGGAGAAAAGGCCGTTTGGAGCCCGCCTCACCTCTGAATGGGGTCGGCCGACCTTGCCTCCCAAGGGCGGGATAGCGTGGGTTTCAGGCTGGGGGGGGGGGCCCACGGTGGCCACGAACTCGGCACGGTGAGCGCTGCTCTGGACGAGACCTCCTCGCTCGGCCCCGCTGCGCCCAGCGGGGCCACCGTGCTCTGGGAACAAAGCGAACACCGCGTGGCCACAACCGGCACGGCCGCCAGGCGGAGGCTGCAGCAGGGCCACGGCCGTGGGCGGGCAGCCTGGGTGGGAACGTGACGCCCGCCTCCCGCCAGGGAAGGGACGGTGGCGGGTGCCAGCCAGGCGTTCTCGTGTGTGCGGGCGACCTGTGGCAGGAGAGACTGGGGAGGAGGCCGCGGAGGTGATCTCCAGAGACGGGTGGTGGGGAGTGTTCCTCCCGCCAGACCCCACCGCCCACTCCCCGTGGATCGCATGCCCGCCATGCCCCCCGGGGGGCATCCCCACGGTGAGCCCCCCCACATCCACGGTCCGGCAGCCGCTCTTGGAGCTGAGGGGCAGCCTGGAGCCTTCTGGAACACAGAGCCAGAGCTGGCCTGTGTCCCCAGGTCTGCGTTTTGTCCGCTGCCGCGAGAAGGGGCTGCTGTGTTTCCTGTTTGCTCTCTGGGCCGGACCCCAGCCACACGCCCGGGCTTCACCGCCTGGGCTTCACCGCCTTCTAGTGCGCGTCCCACCCAGAGCTGCCCCCCCTCGCCCCCTCCCGACCCTGCGGTTCCACATGCTTCTGCCGTCACACAAGCACCATCCGGTCCCGGAAGTCCATGGCCACGCCCCGGATGGAGCCCCTGGAGGCTCAGGGCCCCACAGGCCACCGTGACACTCAACGCTGGGGCCCTCGGCCGGCTCTGCGGGTCCTGAGTACTCCTCCCCGAGTCCTCCTCCCCGAGTCCTCCTGACCTGAGTCCTCCTCCCGGAGTCCTCCTCCCCAAGTCCTCCTAACCTGAGTCCTCCTCCCCGAGTCCTCCTCCCTGAGTCCTCTTACCTGAGTCCTTCTCCCCGAGTCCTCCTGACCTGAGTCCTCCTCCCTGAGTCCTCCTCCCCGAGTCCTCCTCCCCCAGTCCTCCTCCCCAAGTCCTCCTCCCCTGAGTCCTCCTAACCTGAGTCCTCCTACCCGAGTCCTCCTATCTGAGTCCTCCTCCCTGAGTCGTCCTACCCGAGTCCTCCTCCCCGACTCTTCCTAACCTGAGTCCTCCTCCCCGAGTCCTCCTACCCCAGTCCTCCTCCCCAAGTCCTCCTCCCCGACTCTTCCTAACCTGAGTCCTCCTCCCCGAGTCCTCCTCCCTGAGTCCTCCTGACCTGAGTCCTCCTCCCCGAGTCCTCCTACCTGAGTCTTCCTCCCCGAGTCCTCCTCCCCGAGTGCTCCTCCCCGAGTCCTCCTGACCTGGGTTAGGAGGGGACGTGTTTATTACGATGAGGACTCCTAATTTCCCGGGTGGGGCAGAAGCCAGTCCATACAGGCTGACGGGACGTTCGGAAGCATCCAGGGTAATGTCATGCGACAGCGCTCCCGCCCTTCTCTGCCCGCCCTGGGCGGTGCCACGGTGAGAACGTAGTGACTCCGACTCCCCGGAATCCGGGGTCGGGGAGTGCTCCCTCCCGCACGGGGAGCCCCACCCAGAGTCCAGGTAACCCCGACGGGCGATGACTCAGAACTCGGCGGAACAGGCGCAGCCGCCTTGTGAAGCCCAGAGGGCCTCCGTTCCGAAGCGCTTTCTGTGCCGAAACTGGCCGAACGTTCAGGCAGAACCTCACGCCGGGCCCTGCTCTCCTGTTTGCCAAGGTGCCTCTCACGGGCACAAGGATGGTGTTTTCCCCGTTCCGCCTCGGAACACCCGTCACCAGATCTTCACAGGAGAAGAGAGAGTCCGCAGCTGTGGGCGAGCCGGGGGGGGGGGGGGGGCGAGTGAGGCCCCGGTGCAAACAGGCACGCGGAAAGAGCCAAGTGTGCGGCCAGGCGCCGACCTGGCCGTGAGCCGCACGTGGACTTGCCTCACAGGGTACCTGTCTCTTAACAGAAAGCCGCGGTTTTCAGCTGGGGGGGAGCAGAAGCTCTTGGCACAGGGCGGCCTGGGAACCGGCATTTCCAAAGCTCCCAGGAGACCCGGCGGCCTGAGACCCACGCTTTGAGGGGCTGACATCAGGGTGACTGGTCGTATCCGTCCAGAGAGGCCGGGTCATTCTGCGGCAGCTAATTGGCCCCAGGATCACAGCAAAGGGCTTTGGGCCACGCTGCCTGTCCAGTGCAGGCGGGCGGGGGACCTGCCCCACGCAGGAGCGAGCGGGGGGCTCCTGAGAGGGCTCCACGCCAGTGCAGGGCCTCCCTGGCTGCAGAGACGGCGCCCCGAGGCCACACCAGGCTCTTCTGTGTTTGGGGCTGGCAGTGGCCTGTGTCCCTCCCCTGCAGCTCCCCCCACACCCGCCCCTGTGGCAGGGAAGCAGGGGGCGGGGCAGGGGGCTGGCGTGTTGACAAGCAGCCCCTCTGAGCTCAGGCCCTCGTCACCCACTCGGGGCTGCAGAGCCGCGTGCCGTTGTGGTAACTTTCTGGCTTCCACACATTCCGCTGAGGCTTCACGGAAATGAGTGTTTTCACTGTGGTCACCTAGGTGTCCAGGCTGTCATCTCAGGACTTGCCGAGGACTTGCAGTGTCTGGCTCCCGCCGTCCTCAGGTCCGGGCCGCGGCCTGGCGGGATACTGACACTCCGCAGGCCAAGTCCCGCTCGCCGCTTCTCTGTTTCACGACTGTCTTGTTTCCTCCCCACGCATTTATTTCCCCCAAGATTGCAAATAAAAAACTGTCACAGAATTTGATTATGACTTTTATTGGGAGTGGACTTCTTTATTTTATTTTTATTAAAAAAATTTTTAACGTTTATTTATTTTTGAGAGACATAGAAACAGAACGTGAGCAGGGGAGGGGCAGAGAGAGAGGAAGACACAGAGTCCGAAGCAGGCTCTGGGCTCTGAGCTGTCAGCACAGAGCCAGACGCGGGGCTCGAACCCACGAACTGTGAGATCATGACCTGAGCTGAAGTCGGACGCTTAATCAACTGAGCCCCCAGGTGACCTGGGACTGGACTTCCTTATAATTTTATCTTTGCCTCAAGAAAATGCTCTCTAATTCTAATTGTCTTAGTGATTGTTAGCACTGTTTTCTTGTAGATATTACATATTCTTTTTACATGTTTTTTCAAATACATAAAATATATATACATGTGCACAGCCACGGGTGCGTCTATATACTTATATTTGTATAAAATGTATACAGGGTATTCTTCATTCACAATTCTGAAATGTTTATTACGTTTAACGTTAACTGGTATTTTGGGATAAAAATCAATATTATATTAAGAAAATATTCTTATTTCAGTTCAAAGAATACTTTTTTGTTAACAGGAGATGCTGGATTTTATAAAGTAACTTTTGGCCTCCCCTGATACGATTATATGCTTTTCTCTCCTTTTCGTCCCTTTCTTTTATGTCCCATCTTTGTCCTGTTGATGTGACGGTGAGGATTTTTCCAGCATTACACCGAATTCCGGAGGAGTGAGAGCAGAAATGTTTGGCCTGGCGTCTGACAGCCTTTAATGACCGAGTCCAAACGGACGTGTTCAGTCCCGTGTCCCAACCCCCGTTATCGCGTCTCCCCAAAGACTCAAAACTTTCTGGAATCTCCATGCTATTCACTGTCTGAGATTCGGGACCCTTATCTTCGGGGCGGGGACCCCCTAAGCACTCTTCGGAGCGAGGGTGACCGGACGCCCCCTCACCTGGGACAGTTCTGGTTTGTACCTGCTGCCCGGGGACCTCACCACCCTCAGATGTGTTGTTACCCGGGCCGGGCAGTGAGCCGTACGGTCACCCTCTCCTAGACAATCGTCCCTGCTCTGAAAGTGTTGCGCCCCTCCCTTCTGTGCTGCTGCCCCTTCCTGGGCACGCTCGCACACCTATGACGCCGTAGGCTCCCCCCGGGCTGGCGCCCGCAGCTGCTCAGTGCACGGCCCGGGTGGCTGGTCGAATGAATGAATGAATGAATGACTGGCTGTCCTGACCTCCGGCTCGCCTCCAGAGCACCCCCCCCCCATAGTGTACGCCCTCTGAGGGTCTCTGACGGGCAGCACCGGCCATGGCGCGCAGCGGGCTGGCACCAGTAGGCGTACACCCGCAGAGCGGTGGAGACGGACCGGACGGGGCTCCCGCAGGACGCCAGCCGCGTCGGGGCCGTTGGGAAATTCCGGCAGCCGGCTGGACCTGCCGGAGGAGGAGGTAGGGGGCGGGCGAGAAAAGGAGGGAGGCGGGGGGCTGGGGAGAACGGGGGTATTGGAGGAGGCAAGGAGGTCTGGCCGCCCCAGGGCGGGGCCATGCCCTCTCTGCTCACACCGCTATTTTGGGGGTGCTAACTTCTGGGCTATTTGGGGAAACTCGGCGTGTTCACCTGCCCGACTGTCTCAGCGATGGTGGAATGAGGTCACGGCCTCTCAACCGGCCCGGAGCAGAGCGGCCCGCGCTGCCTCTGTCGCAGGAGCGACCCCGAGGGTCCTCGGGCCGCATCGCCGCACGTTCAGAGGGCAGCTGGGTCAAGGCCGTGCGCCCCGGCCCCTCTTTCCTCTGCACCTTGCTGCCTCTGGTGCCCGTGACGGGTGCTCCCGCCGTCCCCGGTCTCCGGGGAGAGGCCTGTGCCCCCGTGGCTCGCAGGCCCTCCGCTCCCGTTTCCCCTGCCGGCAGAGCCCAGCCCATCTGTGATTAGGCTGCGTCGAGAGCGGGGAGGGAATGAGTGACGCAGGCGCTCGGCAGGGGCCCCTCAGCTTACTGCCCTGTCCCCACGGTCACGTGGAGGTCTTCCCTCCTCCTGGAGCCGTCTCCGGGCCCGTGTCAGTCTCCCGTGGGCTGTAACAAGCGACCACAGACCAGGTGACATAAAACACCGACATCTACTTCCCACAGTTCTGAAGGCCGGAGGTTCAAAGTCAAGGGGTGAGCGGGGCGGCTCCTTCTGGAGGCCGCGAGGGAGTCTGCCCCCTGCCCCTCTCCCGCTGCCGGATGCCCCTCAGGCTCGTGCACACATCGTTCCAACCTCGGCCTCTGTCTTCATTCAGCCTCCTCCCCGCCTCTGTCTCTGGGTCTCAAATCTCCCTCTTCTTACTCCGATATGGGCCCAGTCGTTGGGTTTAGACTCTATTTCTGCAGATACCAGGGGTTTGGACTCGGTGGGTCCTTTGGAGGCCGAGGTTCAGCCCATTAATCAGAACCATTAATTCTAGACTTCCTGCAGGTGTGATCTTGCCCTCTGACCCCCAGACGGCGCACACGAGTCCGGTTCCGCCCTTGTCGGATACTGAGTGTAAGAAGGCCGCGGGGAGCTGCGGGCGGCGGCGCTCTGACTGTTAGGAGGGAGCACACACCACACCTGAGGGCCCCGGGGCGCTGGAGACTCGTGCAGGGACGCGGCGGTGCGGGCGGAGGTCACTGGCCTCACCTGGTAATGACGGCTGAGCCGGAGCAGAGGGGAGGCCTCGGTGGGAGGAAGTAGGCTCCCCAAGACCAGGTGCCGATGGCAGATGAGAAGGTGGGAACGGGGTCGCTTCCAGCCCCGTCTTCCCTTCCCGAGGGCTGCACCGCCCAGCCGGACTTTGGGAATCTCTGTTCTCCGCTGGTAAGTCCTGGGCCTCCTTGACCAAGGCCGCAAAGAGGTGTCTTATTTTTGAGAGAGAGAGACCATGAGCAGGGGAGGGGCAGAGGGAGGTAGGGAGAGAGAGAGAGAGAGAGAGAGAGAGAGAATCCAAAGCAGGCTCCAGGTTCCAGGCTGTCAGCTCAAAGGCCGTTGTGGGGCTCGAACCCACGAACCGCGAAATCGTGACTTGAAGTCGGACGCTCAGCCGACTGAGCCGCCCGGGCGCCCCTGGAGGTCCGGCCGTTACTTGGACGGTCACCGCTAAGGTGAGCGTCTGCGAGGCCTGAATCAGGTAGATAATTCTTCCCCGAGGTGATTTTTCTTTGCCACCCAGACACGTGGGCTTAGAAAGGGCTCGGAACCTCTCTTTTAAGTTTCCGCAAGGTTTGTGGGAGAGTTGAAATGTCCGAACATGTTTTTCTTTGGCCGTGAACTTAGCCCGTGACCTCGGGAGGGACTTGCCAGTTGGTTAAACCCTTTCAGAGCAACGCGGCGCAGAGGATCCAGCCCCGGGCGCCGGCGTCCAGAGGGCCGAGTCGTGGCTCTGGCCCCGCCCTGGCCCCGGTGAGCGCTTGGGCAACGCGCTTCTGCTCGGACACCTTTAGACGCCCCACTCGAGAAGCAGGGAGCTGAAGCTGGCCAAGCCCTAGAGACCCCGCCGGTGTGAAACGTGGTGACGCGCGACCGCCGTTTCTGAGGCTCTAACCCCGAGGTCCCGTGGTTTTAGAATTCCTTCCCCTCCTCCTGGTTCCATGTAGAAACAGGGCCTTGGGAGCACAGATTGTACTCGTGGCAAAAGGGGTTTAAAATGGCAGGAGGTGGTCTTAGGCTGGGGTCTTCTGAAAGGACACTCTAAAAAAATTCTTTTAATGTTTATTTATTTTGAGAGAGAGAGAGAGGAGGGAGGGAGAGAGCACACCTGCACATGAGCTGGGGAGGGGCGGGCTCCAGACTCTCTGCTGACAGCCTGGTGCAGGGCTCGAACTCATGAACTGTGAGATCATGACCTGAGCCAAAGTCAGACGCTTAACCGACTGAGCCGCCCAGGCGCCCGCAACAGGGCCCTCTTAGACAAGGTTGATTACAAGTGATTTCTCCAGAAGGCTCACCGAGAGGAACACAGAGAAGGGAAGGAGGTCAGGACAGAGGGTGTGAACAGGTCGATGCCACTGGCCACCCGAGGGCATCCCAGAGCCGTCCCGTCCCCCAACGGTGGGGCGGGGGAGGTGTTCCCCCCCCAGCACGTCCGGCTCACATTCCGCACAAGCCAAGGAGCTCCCTCCTGTGGGGCGCAGCGGCCGTGGGCAGCAGGGGGCACTCGCGGGACCCAGACAGCGTCCCTGGGGGGGGGGCACGTGGAGCACTGCCCTGGTGTCCCTGCTTGCCCTCTCTCGTACGCCTACGGGTATCTGTGCGAGCTCTGGAGATCTCGACCTTCTGCTTTGCGTGGTTGGAAGGTACTCGAACTAGAGGGGAATGTCCCATTCGGCAGATGCGGAGCCCTGGGGGCCACGGGAGCCACGGGAGCCACAGGGGCCATGGGAGCCACGGGGGCCACGGGAGCCACCAGGACGGTGTTGAAATCACAGGATGCTGGGTGAACTTACGGAGTGTGGGACAAGCTTGTGGAGAGAGCAGGGGCAGAGCCCCCGAGGGGAAGTTCAAGTGTGGATATAAGAACGTGCAAGGAGCTCAGAGGCCCCGAGAGCAAGGCCGCTTGCAAACGAGGCTGGCCTGGTGGTTTCCTGCCGCCGTGGCCACAATGAATCTACACCCACAAATTCCCGGGTTCCCCCTCGACCCGCCTGCTCCCGCGTGCGGGGGCGGGAATCGCAGAGGGTGCGGAGCGGGAGCCGACCCCACCGGCTTCCGTGGGTGCTGTCCGAGTCCGATGGGTGGACGGCGCACTCGCCACTCGGGGCGCTCAGGGGGGCCGTCCTCAAGGGGAGACGGGGCCAACGTTAACGGCAGTGGGACGTGGAGAGAGGAGGCCGGGAGCGAGGAGGCGCAGGCGGTGCCGAGCCCCGAGGAGGAGGGGTCTCCCCTGTGACCATCGGGGGGCGTGCTCACCTCCCAGCCTCCCGGACCATTTCGATCACCAGTCTTTCCCCACACACTGAAGCCCTGAGTGAGGACGAAATCGTAACCGGGTTGGTTCGGCAGCCGCGGCTCCATGTCCGAGCTGCTGTTCATCTCTCCGACCGCGTCGGGGGGGCCCTCCGGGTGTCGCCCCCCTCCCCCTGGCCGTAGCCTGCCCGCTCCCGCGGCTGTCCTCCGAGGGCTGAGCCGGGCGAACTGCGGGCGGACGAGCAGGGCCCGGGGCGCGTTTCTGGGGCCAAAGCAAACAGCCGGCGTCTCAGCCGCTCGCATTCCTGAGCTCACTGAACCGGGCGAAGCGAGCCCAACCGGATGGAGGCTGGGGAGGACACTGGGGTCACGGCCCCGGAATATGACGGGCCGGGCGGCGGAGTCTGCACGCGGGCCGGCCGGCGTCCCCCTCCCTGCCCACCTGTCCCGGTTCTGTCCCTTCCACAGACTGTCGGACACCCTCCCAGGGGGTGCGTGCATCCGTGCGGGCGCTCGGCCGGCCGGGGGTCTCCGTCGGCGCTGCCCGCGAGGCACTTGCTCACCGGCGGGCAGACAGGCCGGGGTGGAACCAGTCAGTCGGCAGGAAGGGATTAAGTTGGATGCAGAGTGGATGTGACAGACCGTCCGGCCGGAGAACCGGAAAGACGGGGCTTTCGTAACCCTCGGGGGCCGCGAAAGGCCAGAGGCCCGGGTGGGGCCCAAGCGGGGACCGTTCTGACGGGCGTTCACGAAAGACGGGCCGGGCGTGGTTCAGCTTCTCAGTACTGGTCCTGCTTCCCCTCCAAGCTCCTTGACCGTGACTGTGCCCTGGCCTCCGAGCTGAGGGGCAGGAACTTGCTTCAAGAGTCATGCATGACTGGGCATCTTCGAGAGAGGTGCGGACGGTTCTGTCCACCCGCTCGCTTGTGCCCTTGGGAAGCCCGCGACGCAGGACAGATCACACGGGGCCGACATCTGGGGTCTAATTCTGAGCAGCTGGGAAGCCTCGGACACGTTACCTAACCTTTCTGAATGTGTTTTCTTCTGCAGAGAGTAGAAGCGACTGCTAGGAAAACGTATCGTATTAGAGACGGGCAACCCCCCTAATAAAGACAGGACGTGTATGTTAGAGGGACATATTCAGAGCTGCAGGGACAGGGACAGCGGTGGCTTTCGAACATGTTTTGGTAAAAAGCCTTGAAGACACAGTGAAAGCAAACGGGAGAGGCTGGAGGGTGATTCAGTTCTGGGGCCACAGCGTGAGCAAGCCGAGGGGACCGCCTGCGTCCGAGCGTGTGGCCCAGCCGGGAGCAGGCGGCCCCTGCAGACCCCCAGATAGGGCCCCTCGTCCTGACGTCTCAGTCCCCACCGGGTGGGGCAGCCAGGGAAGGTGGGTGGGAGTGAGTCTGGGGGCGCACACGCGTGGCGTTTCTCCTTCCGGCACGGCCGTGACCTCACCGATTGTGAAGTGTCACCGAGGACGGTCTCCCCTTCTCCCCTCGCCGGCCCTGCCGTGCGCAGGGGCCTGGAAGGGAGCACAGAGCTCGGTCTCGCTGTCTCCTTGACTGCTCCTCATGACCCTCGCCACGCCCGGGAAGGGGGAGCCCGCCCCGAACCACGTGCTGGGGGCCGAGTGCTGGGTGAGGGTGAGCTGAGCTCAGCATCGGGCCCGCGGGTGCCACCACGTGTAAGTTCTGCCACTTGCATTAGTAATTATTTAGAGAAGGTGCTGTTTGAGTTAAAGACAAGGGTGCTGTCTCCACTGCCGTGGGATGGCTTCCAGCTCTTACCCCCTCGCCCGGCCCGACGGTCCCTGCCGTCTTGCTCCTTGTCACTGTGAGCCGACGCGGCCTTCCCGCCGCTTCCCTGCTGGGGCCCGCGCTCATGGGCCGAGGTCCAGTGTGCTGTGACCAGCCTGTCACTCTGGCCTCACTGCACACCATCCCCCGGCCAGGGGCTGTCCTGGACCATCGTGCAAGGACAGTTTGGGTCCTTGGGAGGAGGTGACTGGGCCCCGCAGGTCAGCGGTTGGTCAGCTACAGCATCCCCCTGCCCCCTGCCCCCCCCCCACCTTGGGCCTTCTAGCTCCCGTTAGAAAACCCCTGCCTTCTGGTCTGCACCGTAAGTGTGTTCGGGTCCAGGGTCAAGGACCAGAGGGCTGGAACCTTGGGATGGCGGCTGAGCTGCAACCTGGGCCGTGCTTTCCCACGGGTAAAGCAGGAACACTGGGCCAAATAGGAACAGGTGTGTGGTCACCGTACAGACCCAGCTTCCTCAAGAGGGTGGCCCGAGGGAGCCCGACCTACCTCAGGGCAGGGTCAGTGAGCTCCGACCGGCTCAGACAGAGACCCTGGGCCTTTGAGATCAGGGAGGCACAGCCTCCTCCTGGACAGGGAGCAGGCTTCCGGAGCCCCGTGTGTGATTCGTGCCTTCTCTGTGGGATGCAGGTGGACCAGAAGCCCGTCTGTGGGACCGGACCCTGGGGATCTGTCTGAGGGGACAGGACGGCATCTCCGGGAACGTTAGCAGAACTACCGGCCACCCCGGGGATAAGGTATCTCCTGGGGCGACTGTGTTATCTGTTAATATCGGCTACACGGCTGTTCAGTTCTCTGTGCCTGGGGCCTTCTGTCGCTCACCCCAGTTCAGCTTGACCCCAGCCCTGGGAGGCAGGGGATTCGGGATGGCTGCCGCCTTTGTGCGGGTGTGGCAGGGGAGGCCGGCAGAGGCCTGGGGACTTACTAAGAGCCAGTAAATGGCACCGTCAGGATTTAAATCCCGGCCAGTTAGCCACCAGGGCCACATTCTTAACCTCGTCTCGTTTTCCTATTCAATCTGCACAGCAACCCCGCGAGGTAGCTACCACGACCCCCACTTTGCCCAAGCAGCAGCTGGGGTTCAGAGAGTTTGCGAGACCTGCCGAGGCCGTGCGGGCCTGGACTGGGCCCTGGTCAACGGGCGCTCTCCATCCCTTTCCTCAGTGGATTCTCGGAGGAGCCCGGGAGCGAGGTGGTGCTGTCTGTCTCGGGGACCGGGTACCCAGGCGCGGAGACAGGCCGCAGTTTGTCCAGCTTAGACCGCGGGGAGGTGAGTCGGCAGCAGCCGAGGTCCAAAGCGGTGGTCTTCATGCCGTGGGGAGCCCCCAGAAACCCGTTCCTGAGCTCGGCGCTCCTTGGGCTGGTCCGATGGAGACAGCGGCGTTCGGGTCTCTAGGGGGAAGCCATGTCACTCATTTTGGTTTCCAGAAACGCTGCATGGGTCAGTGCGGAAGGTCAACAGTCGAGAGAGAGGACTCTGACGTGGGGGGGGCAGGGAGGTCTCCCCACTATGTCCGCCCGAACCCCGCCCCGGGTCCAGCCGGGGCGGATTTGTGGCGGGTGGGCCCTGGCTTGGGCCCCAGCCTCCGAGGACCAATCCGGGCCGGGGGCGGGGCCTCGGCGGGGGCGGGGCCTCGGCGGGGGCGGGGCCTCGCCGGGGCTTTAAGAACGGCCCGTGGGTGTGGCGCAGGCAGTTCCCGGAAAGGAGCCTGCGGGGCTTGCCTCGGACCCGCTGGAGCGTTTGGGTAAAGACTTTGTTAACCTCGGTTTATTTATTAATTTTAACATTTAAGGTAATTTAAAATTTTAATTTGGTTTTTAAAAAGTAAGGAATCTACTACTCTGCATAGCAGGGCTCAGTCTGTGCAGGAACACGAAGGTCCCGCCAGGTGTCCCGAGTGGAGGCAGAAGTGCAGGCGGCACCCTCCGGCCCAGGGGAGGGAGGGGCGGCCGGGAAGTCAGCCGTGGGCTCTCATCTCGTCCTGCAAACTTCAAAACCTCGTCGCCCGCCAGCCACGTTCCCTTATCACTTTTCCAGCCAGCTTTGTGACTCTAAGTGTTGGACGGAGAACTGATAAGGGTAGGTGGTTGTCACAGCCTGCGGAGCCCCGAGGGTCACCCGCTCTGGAGGCACCTGGACCCCACAGCCCCCGGGATCCGAGGACGTCCGGGCAGCTTCTGACTTTTGTGCTCAGTGAGGTCCCCCCTTGGCTTGCTGGACGCGTGCTCCGTGCGGCTGGGGCTGGGGGCCCCACCTGATGAGAACTGCCGGGTGCCTGGGGGCGCTCGAAGTCCTTGGGAGGTGAAGGAAGAGGCCAACGGGTTTGGAATTTTAGTCAATCTGGGGAAAAACAAAGCAAGAGCAGGAATTTCCATGTGACCGAGTGAAGCCCCCCCCCCCCCCCAGACATTCTCCGCAGCAGCCGGCAGATACTCTGTGTCCCGGGACCATACCGAACTTCTTTTCTTTCTGCCACATTAAAAATGCCCGTTCATTATGTTGTTGGTTCAGAGCGATCCTTTAAATTCATAATTGCTTATATTAGAGCAAATCCCGTAGGTTTTCGTTGAACTGGCAAACGGCGGGGACCGAATGACACGCACGCACGTGGAAAGAAGGACAAAACCGCAGACTCATATTCCCGAAAGTGCAAACGCCTCTGTTCACAGGAACGTGCACCCAGATTAGCACACGAGGGATCGCGTCCCGGCCCAGCAGGTAACCGGTACCTTTTCCTTTCATTCATTCTTTCTTTCTTTCTTTCTTTTTTTTTTTTTTTTTTTTGCTATGATTAAGTATCATGACTTTCCTTAAAGAGAAAATAGAGTTTCAAAGTTGGATTAGGATGCAACCTCCTAACAGTGGCTCTCAGTCTTTGCTGCTCGTCGGAAAGAGCTGGGCGTTTCCAACGACCCTCGTGGCCCCAGCCACATCCGGGTCTCCGGCACGCGGTCGGCCTGGGTCCGAGAAGGTTGGGAAGGCGCCAGCAGAACGTGAGCCGCGGCCCGTGGTGGTCACGCGGGGGCCTCCCGGCTCCGACGCGGTGCTCTCGGCCCGGGCCGCCCGATATCGATACCGGGGACCCAGAGATTTGTCCGAGTCCGTCCAGGGAGGGCATGCTGCG